>VXBX01000008.1:70186-90766 GCA_013400415.1 Scytalopus superciliaris
CCTGGAAAGGGTGGTCAGGCTTTGGAAGGGGCTGCCCAGGGAGGGTTGGAGTGCCCAGCCCTGGAGGTGCCCAAGGCAGGACTGGCCATGGCACTCAGAACTCTGGGCTGGGGGACAAGGTGGGCATCGGGCACAGGGTGGGCTCCTGGGCTGGGAGGGCTTTTCTGACCTCAAGGATTCTGTTCCCATTCTATGACTCTACCAAGAGCCTCATCCCCTGGGTCAGCCAAACCCCAAGTCCTGCCCCTGCAGTCCCAGGCTGTGTTTAGCAAGTTTGCTCCTCTCTGGATGTTGATTCTGGTCCCCCTGCCAGTCCTTTAACACAGGAGTCACTGTGGGCACACACAGCCCAAGCACAAAGGATCATTTTGGCATCCCCAGGCACAAAACTGAAGGAATTCAATACTTTCAGTCAAACATTGCTTCTCTCAGCAGCATTTTGCTGCTCTTCTGGCTTGGGAGCCAAACAGATGGCCCTGTGTGTGCTGGGAACAAGGGATCCCCTGACAGTTATCACTGACATACGAGACAGGACAAGCTCTAATTTTCTCTCCCCTGGCAGCGAGAAGCATCTGTGGTGCTGGGACACTGGGACACGGCAGGAGAACTGCAAGGCAAAGGGCACTGTTAGTGAAGGGAAGGGAAAACCTGTTAATAGGCAATGAAATAATCATTTGAGTCAACCTGAAGCAAGGGAGGCATCAGCTCTGTAGTGTCAGCTCAAACTGTGGAGGTTTCACTGAAAAGGCAGAAGATGAGCTAAAAGACAGTGGCTGCTGGAAGGATGTTCCCTTTGAGGAGGAGGTGGGCCTCTAAAGGTGGGCATTAATTGAGGCTCAAAACCATCAGTTTGACAAAAATGCCCTGGGTGAGTCAGAAGGGGAGAGGGATCAGCTGGGGAGGGTGACAGAGGGGACAGTGGCTGTGCAGGGAGGGGAGTGCATGGAAAATCCACTGTCTTACCCTGGACCTTCTCTACTGAGGCTTTGGAGAAGTATCAGGGATTGCCCCTGCCAAGGGGGCACAAAACAGGATGGGGAGAAAGAGAATCCAAGGGACCTGAGCCCCTCGCAAAGACAGAGAGTGCCAGGAGGTGAGGGGGGTCTGTGCCTGAGCCTCCTCCTGCATCCTGCCTGGAGCAAACAGAGCCAGGACTCGAGAGAGCTCGGAGTGTCCCCCATGAAACAAAGCCTGGAGAAGGAGCAAGTCCCAGAGCTCAGGGATGAGAGGGCAGAGATTTCTGTCAAGAAAATACCATTTCCCTCTGCTGAGAAACCCTTGGACATGAGTTTCCTCCCAGGGCTGGCAGGCTGGCACACACTGCTTTGTCTGCTTGTCCCACATGGAACAGTCTGAGGCTGAATAGTCCCACTAATTGCAGATTCTCAAGTTGTTTATTGCCTTTATAGCACAAGGTGCTGGTGCCCTGCAGAAGCAACAGGGCCCTGAGACAGGAGTGGCAGGAACAGGATTTCTCAGGGCAAAGGAACATCCTGGGAGCAGTTTCTGTGTCAAGAAGAGGCAGGAGGTGGATTGGGAGTAATGTGTGTGGGTTATCCAGAGTAGTTGTACAAACCATGTCTGCTCACAGGTTCAGGGTTGAGGGGAGGCTGAAATGTCCATCTGCAGACACACTGTCCCCAAAGGGCCCAGAGACAGGAGAGGGAACAGCCCAAAGGCTGTGGAAGAAAAGGATGGCCTGAGCAGTGTGTGTTCACTCTCACATGTCACCCGCATCACTTCGGGCTGGAAAAACTTAATTCCAACCTGTCCTCCTGTGGCTGGGATGAGTGGTCACAGGGGAATGCCCTGCCCAGATAGCAGATGGAATTGCATTGGCTGGACATCAGATATTGGGAAGGAATCCTTCCCTGGGAGGGTGGGCAGGCCCTGGCACAGGGTGCCCAGAGAAGCTGTGGCTGCCCCAGCCCTGGGAGTGTCCCAGGCCAGGTTGGACGGGGCTTGGAGCGCCCTGGGCTGGTGGGAGGTGTCCCTGCCATGGCAGGGGGTGGCACTGGGTGGTTTTTAATGTTTCTTCTAACCCAAATCATTCTGGGATTCTGTGACGTAACCCTGGGTGGGCCAGCAAAAGTCCCTTCTGTCCCTCCTTTGCATGTGCAAAGGCAAATGGGATTCTGGATTTTCACTCGGTATGAAGACCCTGCAGCTCAGGCAGCCCAGCCTGTGGGGCTGGGGCAGGGACAAAGCCAGAGCAGGAGAAATGAAGCAGCAAAATGAAATTATCGCATCTTCCTGCTCTCCCTTAGCCCAGCACTGGGACATCAAAAAGCTGTTCTCTGAAACTCATGAAATTTTAAAGGTTTTGGGTTTCCTGTGTAAATGTGCTGAACTGGTGCATGTTGTCTCCTCACTCAAGCATCAGGACTGAAACCTTTTATTTGTTCATAAAGCTGAGTTGCTCAGGGAGCAGAGAGAGTGAGAAGATGGAGTATTGAAAAGCAGCAGGAAATAAAGCTGAGTTTCCCTGGGACGAATCAATGCATTCAATGCCATTAATGCTACTTGTTGAGATCCTGGGCTGTCTGACTGCAAAGGGCAGGCCCCACTCCCTGCACCTGGCAACACCAACCCGCTGTTATTTAAAAGCAGAGAAAACATTTTAACTGGGAAATCTCAGAACTGGCCATTCTGCTCCTCTTTATTGCAACTCCTATTTCATCACTCACGAGAGGCACGGGAAATCAATTGCACAAGACATATTTTTTTAAAGCAACATATAATTGCTTGCAAATAGGGCCTTAGCCCAGAAGTGCCTCCTCCAATTATCAGGCCCCAGCATTGCAGGGTAAGAACACGATGTCTGTGACTTTTGGGATAAATCAATAAAAAAAGAAACAAACAGCAGCAGATTGGTCCCATGGGGGTGCCAAGTCCACTTCCAGGAGGAATTTTATAGGCCATATAAAGCCAGAGTTTCTATGATGGCATCTTAATTAGAGCAGAGCATCCAATGCTGCTGGATTTATGCACGTTGTTGTTCCTGCTGCCGTTCCAGGCTGGGCTCTCTGCTCTTGCTGGGCTCCTGTTCCAGCTGCAGTCCCTCCCCAGCTCATTTCTAGCAATCTGGGCTGCTTTCAGAGCTCAGACAGGCAAGGGAGGTTGCAAGGGAAGTTTAGATGAGAAATGCTGATATTTTGTTGGTTTTTTCCTCTCTGAAAACAGAAGAAAAAAAGACTTTTAAAAATATCCACTCTAAGTGATAACAGAAATATGGGGCAGATCTTGCAACTTTTCCATTTTGCTTTCAATCTTTGAAGATATTTATTTCTCTTGTAGCACGAGTGGAAATGAAATTTTAAAATGAGTGTCATTCAGAATGAAAAAAAAAGTCACCAACAAAAAACCCAAACTGATCACAGACCCTTCTCAAACTCTGATGAGACATTTATATGAAGAATTTAAGATTATTTACCTTTAAATGTGTGATCTGGATTTGTCCAGTTTGTCATAGAATGATCATAGAATGTCTTGGGTTGGAAGGGACATTAAAGCTCATCTGGTTCCAGTCACGGAGACCTTTCTTAGCCCAGACTGTTGGTCTTAAATAGTTATTTCTTTGAGACATTGTCATTTATCACCTCTGGGAAATGATGAGAGGAATTTGGAGATCACTGAGCATTCCCATTAATATGTTACAAATTAACAGGTGTATATGGAATGCTTTATCTGTGATTGCAACAGGCACAAAGTAAAATTATTCACTGAGTGTGCAGGAAAAAGGAAATTGGGAGAGGGCTTTTCACTGGCTGATTTCAGGAACATCAGAGCAATTCCCACCTGGCACGCCCAGCTTAGAGGTCAGACTGGAATTTTGTTTCCTACGAGACAAACAGGTGAATGGGCACAGAATCACAGAATCATTTGGTGTGGCAAAGCCCTGCCAGCCCAGGAGCCCCCCCTGTGCCCGATGCCCACCTTGTCCCCCAGCCCAGAGCTCTGAGTGCCACGGCCAGTCCTGCCTTGGGCACCTCCAGGGCTGGGCACTCCAACCCTCCCTGGGCAGCCCCTGCCAATGCCTGAAATGCATTCCAGTGCTGCTGTGACCCAGGATGGATCAAAGATGTGTCTGGGCTGATGATCTGGTGGTGAAGAGAATCCCTGTGTTTCCTCACATAGTTGCAGAAATGTGGTTTGTTCCAGAATCTGGAGGTGGACACTGGTCAGGTTTACTCAGTTCAGTCCATTATGTCATGAAATTTCAGTTCCCTGTGCTTGGAAATCTTCATTGAAGGGGCTCCAGTCCAATGTCCCCACTTGCCCTGATGTTGAAGATCAGGTCACATACCCAAGGCAGGGGATGCTGGAACAGAATCCCAGACTGTGCTGAGCTGGGAGGGACCCCCAAGGACCATCCAGTCCAACCCTCAGCCCTGCCCAGGCCCATCCCCAAGAGTCACCCCCTGTGCCCCAGAGCATCATCCAAACCCTCCTGGAGCTCTGGCAGCCTTGGGGCTGTGCCCACTGCCCTGGGGAGCCTGGGCAGTGCCCACCACCCTCTGGGGAAAGAAGAGCCTTTCCCTGAGATCCAACCTGAGCCTGCCCTGGCACAACTCCAGCCATTCCCTGGCTGTGTCCCTGCTCCCCTCAGAGCAGAGATCAGTGCCTGCCCCTTGGCTCTGACAGAGGTTTCCCTGCATGCCCTCTGTGCTCCCCTGGGAATTCTCAGGCAGGATGACCTGCTTGGAGCACAGAGGGATGGGGGACAAGGAACAGGATGGGCAGGGCGAGCCCAGCAGTGACAGAGCATCCCTGGGACCATTCACAGCCCAAAGGTGCCCCCAAATCCCTTTGCTCCCTTCAGCTGTGCTGTGACAGGGCTCTCAGAGCTTCCATCCCTTTTTGGAGGCCTCTTCCCCTGGCACACCTGAGGCTCAGCGGCTCCGAGGCGGTGGCAGGGATGTCCTCCTGCTGAGAGCTCTTCCCTGCAGGGGAGCAGCCTGGCCATGCCCGGAATTCCTTTCCCGGTGCCAACTGCTCCCCCATCGCTCCAGACAGGCCCGTTTGCCAACAGCCTCCTTCAGTCTGTCAGCACCGAGGGGCGCTGGAACAGCTTCGGGGCATGCAGAGCTGCTCCCGGGGGCACCGGGAATGCTCCGCACTCCTTCCCAATCCCTGCCCTCCCACCCCCTCCCTTCCCACGGAGCCATCCATCACTCAGAAGGGCCCGTGCCCGGTCCTGAGGTTGGCACCGATGGGCAGAGCTGCCCCTGGCTGTGCCCCTCCCGCAGGGAGGGTGGATTTTCAGGCCGGTTGTGTAACAGCCGAGGTGCAAATTTCCATGTACAAATACCCAGACAGGCAGAGTGGAAATCTCACAATATTTGATTAACCTGAATTATTTGCTTTCATAAACAAGTAGGTTCTGAAGATCTCTCCAGGACTGCAAATGATTTTGGCAATTATCTCCCAGAGATAATTACAGATTTCAAAGGAGGATGCTCTGACAGGGATAAGGGAGGATACAAGGTGACCTACTGCAGTAATCCAGCGTGAAGATTAGGGAGGAAGACATCAAAAGGAGCTCAGTTTATTGATGCAATTTCTATTAACAGGATTAGCGGTGATAGCAAAGGAAAAGTGCCTCGGACAAGAGACATTTCCCTTCAGAGATCTGAAAACAGTCGTGTTCCTTATCGTGGCTGGACAATTCCTGCCCAGCCTCCGGGGCAGACGCTGGGCCAGCCCTTGGCACTGCCCTGCCCGAGGAAGAGCTGGGAGGTGCCCTGCAGGACAGCAGTGCCCACAGCCAGGGCATGAGGCAGGCTTGGCCCTGCCATGGTCCCTCCCCCAGCACTGCTCCCGTGGGGAGGAGGCAGAGGTGCCCTCATGGGTGGGTGTTGTTCTACCACAAGTTCTCTACTAGGAGGACAGGAAAGATGGAGGAAAAGAGGAGGATGAATCCCCATTTCTCTGAAACCTTAGCAAAATCTGGCTGTTAAAATTTACAGAATCACAGAGTGGTTTGGGATGGAAGAGAACATAAAGATCATCTTGTTCAAACCCCTGCCATGGGCAGGGACACCTCCCACCAGCTCACGTTGCTCCAAGCCCCGTCCAACCTGCCCTTGGACACTCCCAGGGCTGGGGCAGCCACAGCTTCTCTGGGTACCCTGTGCCAGGGCCTGCCCACCCTCCCAGGGAAGGATTTCTTCCCAGTATCTGATGTCCAACCAGTGCAATTCCATTTTCAAGAAGTGAATTTCTCAGTCTTTTGGTGTTCCATCAGATCAACACTTTCTTGAAAATATGAAGTTGAGAGGAAAATTTTATGTCCATTTAAACTTGACAGAATTATCTGTGTCTGACTGGCCAAGATATCCAAGCCAGGGTTCTGTGTAACAGGGAAAGCAGGTCGAAAGAGACTGTTTTTTTCCTTGAAGAACGCAAAATTTCCTCCAGTCAAATCAGAGGGGGAAAAAAAAAATAAAAAAAAAATGGAAATCCAAATAATTTTCCATTTTTTTCAGTGCCTGAAATTTTGTGCTGGCTGCAAATTCAATTTCCCCTCCACATAAAGCTGTTTGGGTAAATGCACGAGCATCTGTCTGTGTGCCACCTTTGCATGTCTCCTTCTATCAGTTACAGCTCAGCTTTGCAATCTGGAAATCTAATCAGAGCCTCTGAGCACAACATCAAACCCTCTCACTCCAACCAATGGTCGCTCTGGGGATCCGGGATCCAAAGCAGGAATGAGTCATCTGTTTTATCAGATGGTTTCAACTATTCCAGGGGAACAGAAATGCAATTATTGGTAAGAATTTAGCCATCCTAGGGTGAAAAAAGAAATGACAGCTCCATCAGTTGGGGCAGATTTTGGATTAGGGATGTATCCGAAATGCAAGGGGGCTGCTCCATGCCCTGTTGGGGTAGGACACTTCATCGGTCTCATGGCCAGAGCTCCAACAATCAGAGTTGTTTCCTTTTGACAATAGTCTGGCTCAGCAATAAAGAAAACTTGTGTGTGCAGGAGAGTCAGAGCTGTTCCTGCCCTGGGCTGCTCTCATTTAGAGCTGGCAAAGTGCAGGGGGTTGTGCAAACACCCCCCCAGCCCCAGCCCCAGAGCCTCCAGCAGGGAGGGAGCTGCTCCCCCTGTTCTCCCTGGCTGCAAGATGGACCTCTCCATGGCCTGGGGCTGGGGAGCAGTGACCATCAGGGCAATAATGTGCCCCCAGAGCTCCTGGGTTGGCTGATGTGCTCTGTGTATAACAAGGGAATGGCTGGAGTTGTGTCAGGGCAGGCTCAGGTTAGATCTCAGGGAAAGGCTCTTCTTCCCCCAGAGGGTGGTGGGCACTGCCCAGGCTCCCCAGGGCAGTGGGCACAGCCCCAAGGCTGCCAGAGCTCCAGGAGGGTTTGGATGATGCTCTGGGGCACAGGGGGTGACTCTTGGGGATGGGGCTGTGCAGGGCTGAGGGTTGGACTGGATGGTTCCTTGGGGGTCCCTTCCAGCTCAGGACATTCCATGATTCTCTCTGAATTTTGGGGCTAATACTGAGCATGGTCAAAATCTGTTCCTGTTCTACAATTCCAGCCTTTGCTGGGTGTTTCAGCAGAATGAGAAGGAGCAAACAGCAAAACTCTTGGAATTAGGGACCATTACAGGATTTGTTGTGTGGTCCCAGTCCCCAGAAGCAGAGCCAGAGACCTTTTGTGTTGGTGCCTCATGGGTGGAGAGTTTTGGATCTTACCAGCACTGATCGAGTCCCATGTGAGGTATTTTGGGGCAGGGATCTCACAGGGGCTCAGGAGGAAGAAATACTCCCTGCAGTACCTTCCACTCAGGACAGCATTTCCCATCTTGAGGTCACTGAGGACCAAGAAAGTCAAAAATTACCAACAGAGGAATTGTGGCCAAGACAGCCCTTCCCTGGCTCTCTCTGGGAATCAGGGGTTGGAATCACTGGCCAACCCAACTTCAGTGCCAGTGGCCCCTTGGCAGCACCTTCAGGAGTCAGAGATGCTGGTCCACAGGGATGTGGACCCCCACTAGGGAGTCCTTTTGGGTTTTCAGGATGGTCAGGATGAAATGCCAGTGATGGAATTGGTGTCCAAGAGGTGTCTATACAGCCTGAAATGGGGAGCTCAAGTCTCCAAGGAGAGAAATCTGTGGACTCCTGACAGCAGGAATGGGTGATAACTGAGCTGCTTCCCAGCTCCAGGAGCTCCAGGGAACAGGTTGCTCAGGAAAGTTGTGGCTGCCCCATCCCTGGAAGTGTCCAGACCAGGCTGGAGCAACCTGGGCTAGTGGGAGGTGGCCCTGCCCATGGCAGGGGTGGAATGAGATGAGCTTTAAGGTCCCTTCCAACCCAAAGCATTCCATGTTTCTATGACATGGTAGAAGAGCAGCAGGTATCGGGCTCAGGGCTCTTTATAATCGGTCTCAAGTGACAAAAAGCCAGTTAGAGCCACGTGACATGAAGGAAAGGGTTTTCAGGAAGGGTTTCCAGCAGCAGCTCATGATCTGATGGTTGGAGGCTGCTCAGACACTTGTCTGAAGGGCTTGCTGGAGCCTGGTCAGCCTCCAGAAAGCAGCAGAGATGAGAGCAGGGCCCCCTCAGAGCTTCAGTGCTCATCATGGGCTCATCCCTTCTCCCTGGCAACAAGTGACAGCACAGAGACACGGGCTGTGCCAGGGGAGGTTCAGGTGGGACATCAGGAGAAATTTCTTCACTGGAAATGTGGTCAGACATCAGAACCAGCTGCCCAGGGGGGTGGTGGCATCACATCCCTGCAAGTGTTCCAAAAAGGAGTAAATATGCCATTTCATGATACGTTTAGTGGGTATGGGGGTGTTGGTTGGTCACAGGTTGGATTTGATGGCCCTGGAGTTCTTCTCCAGCCTTCCTGACTCTGGGACAGTGGTGTGCCCTGAAGGATCTGCTAACGAGCCCCTCCTTAGTTCCTTGCTCTGGAAGGAAGAGCCCCAACACCCCAGCAGGCACCTGAAGTGTCCCCGTGTGTGTGACCCTACTCAGCTGAGCAGGTGGCTCCTTCCCCCGGCCCAGAGCCCAGCCCAGCTGCAGGACCAGCTCCTCCCTGAGCAGGGGCCAATGTCACACTGCCAACCTCAGCTCTGGGAGCCTCACACCTCCCATGTCTTTCACCTGGCCCAGATTGGGAGAGGAGCAGTTGAAAATCACCCCCAAAGGCTCTGTGAGACCACGTGGTGTCCATGTGGGGCACCTTCACAGCTGCCAGTGGCATCTTCCCACCCCTGTGACCTCTCTGGCCTCCCACACCCCTCCCAGCCCCAGCCCAGCTCTCACTCCCCTCACACTGATGTGAAACCCCTCTGAATAATTGATGATCTGCTTTGCTGACTGAACTGGAAAATGGTTTTTTTGGGTCAATATGAAATAAAATCGTTCTTTTTTTTCCTCCTCCCCCTCCCCATCCCAAGACCTGAAAAAGAACCCTCAGACAAGCACATTGAAGCGTGAATTAAACGTTTTGTTTTGAAGTTTAGTTAAAGTTCTTTCCTGTGTGGGGTCAAAACAGGTGGTGAGCAAGGGAGGGGATAATAGAGATGGGAAATGAGCAGGTTATGTCCCTGAAACCTGCAGTTTGGCTGCCCACAGCCCAGGAGGACGCCAGGTGACCTTCTCAGCTCTGCAGTGCCCCAGAAAAGTGAGCTCCAACAGCATCCTGCATGTTGGCTTAAAGATCCCTGCAAAGTCTTGGGAGGATGACCCCACCTGCTGTGGGGAATGTGGCCTGAACAGCAGAGATGAAAGAAAAGGGATTAAAATAGAATAAAAGAATGTAGAGGAGCACCAGGGAAACGGCAAAGGGCCACCAGGAAGGGACAGACAGTGGGAGATCTGGGTTATCTCCTGAGGGATCCGTGCTCAGGAAAACCTCCTTCAGCCTCCTGATTTTCTGTTAAAGTCAGACTGTTCCAAAGGGAAGGAAAACGGGACATCCTGGAGGTGGGACCCCCCTGTCCCTCCAGTGGGGACAAGGAGGAGGCACCAGTTGGAGCTGTGATGGATCTCCAACTCTTCTCCTTCCAAGGCAGGAACAGGTGCACAACTGCAAGGGCAAGTCAGAGGTGACACATATGAAATAATGAAAAGAGGAAAGGAAAATGCTGAAGTGTGAGATTCCTGTGACTCCAGGGAGCCTTGGCTTAGGACTGGTCACCTGCACAGGGCAAATGGATCCTGGCCTGTCCCCAAACCTGGCTGCCTTTTCCCCTCAGAGTCATAGAGGAGTCACCCCGAGTATTTCTGCCTCAAACACAAGTCCAAGTTCTGTTTGGCTGATCATTTGGAAGTTATTTCCATGTGCTTTCCATGTTTCCTGATGCTGATCAAACCATTCGAAGCAGGCAGAAACTGCATGTTAAGTTGTAACAGCCTCAAGTTTGCCTTAAAGAGCAGATCCTCGTTATAAGCCCTGTTATTGCAAAACAGAAAAGAGGCATTTCAGGTATTAAGGAAACAGATTATCTTTGATATTCAGTGTTGAATATCAAGCAAGACTGAGAAGTTGTCAGATACTGAACGAGAAGAGGCAGATGAATAGAGCAAAAGAAACAATCATGGTATGCATTTGACAAATTAATGCAGCAAACTTGAAACAAAATCTTCCAAAATTGGTGTATTTGCCATATAATAAACATGCCTTTTTGGTTTGCTTTTGCCTTTTCTAATTTATTACTGCTGTTAGTATGTCCTGGGATCAGATTTTAATGTTGATTACAAAGGAAATGAATCTGTTTCCATGAGCAACCTGAGCAAAAGCAGCTTCCCCCAGAGGGTGGTGGGCACTGCCCAGGCTCCCCAGGGCAGTGGGCACAGCCCCAAGGCTGCCAGAGCTCCAGGAGGGTTTGGATGATGCTCTGGGGCACAGGGGGTGACTCTTGGGGATGGGCCTGTGCAGGGCTGAGGGTTGGACTGGATGGTCCTTGGGGGTCCCTCCCAACTCAGCATATTCTGGGACTCTGTGTCAGGGATCCTTCCCAGCCCTACAGAAGGTTGTGCATCAGCAGGAGTTGTGTGAGTGAAGCCAAAAAAAATCCAGAACTCCGAATCACAGAATTAATTAGGCTGGAAAAGACCTCTGAGACCATCAAGTCCAACATCTGGAGCTCTGCTGGCCCACAGTGGTGGCAGCTTTGCCTGCTGTGTGCAGGTCCCCCCTCTCTGGGGCTGCTCTGCTGCACCTGGAGCTGCTCAGGAATGGGGGGAGTGAGAGGGGCTGCAGGTGGGAGATGTGGGTTCCTGTTGAAACCCAGGACATGAGAGACTTCAGTGTGAAAGCCATTTTAAATATCCCTTTAGTCAGAAAAAAATAAATTGGAAATAAGAAAAGTTGTGCCCCTTGTGGATGAGCCTGTGCAGGGCCACGAGTTTGACTCTGTGGTCTTTGTGGGTCCCTCCAACTCAGCATATTCTGGGATTCAGTGAAAATATTTGAAAGAGGGTAATAAGTCCTCCTTATTCATGGTCCTGCCTTGCTTCTTGCTTACACCTTGTTTTCCAAGGGCCCAAGGAGTGAGTGCCAGCAGGATGTGCCCTCCTGCAGGTTGCTGAGGTCAGTCTGGGGTCACGACCCAGCAATATATGATGATTTGGACCATTTAACACTGACATTTAACCCTATCACCTGATCACTCACTGCCCTGTTCAGTTCCCTCTGCTTTTCCTGGATCAAAGGAAGTACAAAAGGTGCTTTGGTTCCCTCCAGACTCCCATTGCCACAACCCACTGGGACGGAGGTCCTGGGGGTCCGTCCCTCCTGTCTGACTGTGCTCAGTTTCCCTCAAGGAGTTTTCAAGCAGCAAAAGCTGATTCCTTGTTTTTGAGAAGAAAGTTTGAAAATTATGATTGTCTCTCCCCAAAACAATACAGACCCCAAGCTCAGATATAGGTGAAATTGGAATTAAAGGCAAGAAAGAAGAATAAGGCACAAAACTTGTACAAGCAATACAAAAGTCTGGAGGAAAGGAGGCTTTTCACTCTGCAACACCCTGAAAGGAGTCTGTGGTGAGTTGGGGCCTCGGGCTCTTCTCCTGGGTAACAAATGACAGAACAAAGGGAAATGGCCTCAAGTAGCACCAGGACAGGTTCAGGTTGGGTATCAGGAAAATTTTCTTTACTAAAAGAGTGGTCAGACGTTGAAAAGTACTGCCCAGGGAGGTGGTGGAGTCACCAGCCCTGGAGGTGTTCAAAGAACATGTCACTTACATGGGGGGATTGCTGGAAGGTTGGACTTGGTGATCTTGGAGATGTTTTCTCCCCTGACTGATCCCGTGGCTGTGTGAGAAAGGGAGCCTGCAAAGCACAGGGCTCTGCTGTCTGTGTGGCACTGCAGAGCCTCCCGCAGAGCTCAGTGCTCACAGAGCTGTGATGAAGGGCTTGCTTGATTTCAGACCTAAAGCTTTCTGCTTCTGAGGAACCCGGGATTATTGACCCCTGAATCATCCTATAATGGCATAAATATTGACACTCACTGAGGTAAACAGCAGGCTTTATTGACCAAGGTGTAGCAGTTAGCCAGGTTTACAGAACTAGAAGGAATAGCAAATCATGTTTCATGAGACAAGCTGTCAATAGAGACTGTTATCACTTCCCCTGGCTGGCAAGGCTGGGATTTCATGCAGAGAGAGCTCATTCCCATTCCTGGGGTAGCTCATTCCCATTCCTGGGGTAGCACATTCCCAGGTGGAGCTGCTCTGGCCCCAGCTGAGCCCATTCCCCCTCACTGACTCCTCACAACCCTTGCAGGTGGAGCATTTTTTATTAGGATAGCCAAGATAAAACCTTCCCAGGAAATGATTCTGTGGACAATTTGCATGCAAACCACCCAACCCAGAGTAAGAGAGGATGGAAAAGTCCCAGGGCTGAGGAAGGAAAGGCCATCCACACTGCAGCTCCTGCACATCTGCACACTGGGATCCAAATGGCAGCCAGGGAAGCCTGAGGGGCACCCCTTAGTCCAGCAGCACACACTCCATGACATTCCTGCGCTTCCCATGTGTGCTGTGTGCCCATTCCTGCCCTTATTTACAGCCTGCCTTATGTAAGCCCCACCTGCCCCTCTGCCTGGGACACGTGGGACACATTTCTGGGTCACACCCTGGTACCTTTCAGAGCCAACTCCCAGGAACTGAGGCAGCTCCAAGAGAACATTTGCCCCAGGCACTTCATTTGATAATTATCCACCACGGGGCTCCTCATCTGTTCCTGGCCCTTGTTTGGGCAGCAACACGAGTCCTGTTGGAATCAGGTCTAGTGATTTCAGATTTTGTAGGTCCTACATGATTGCTTTTCCTGAAGCCTTTTGAGGAGACAGTGAGAAGATGTTCTTGTTTGCCATGACCCTTCCCAGGCAGTCCTGACTCAGCCTTTGCCTCCCTAACAGGGGGACCTGACTTAGGCCACGTCCCAGCCCCTCCTGCATCCCTCATCCACTCGGGTGCATTTCCTGAACACCAAATGAGCCATCTGAGAGCTTCTTTTTCGCTGACAACCTTCCCTTTCTGTGGAGAGGAACTGAACTCCAGTGTGAGGAGACGCAGCAAACAACATCTTTTATTTTGCACAGCACTTTTTCCTCCTGGCCCCCAATACTGGACCCACCTGAACAGAACTGTGTGAGATTCATGGTGGTGCAAACTCTCACAATGCCACGTATTTCATTCCCACCCTGCTCTGCTGATGGGCCAGTCCCTATGGAAACCATTCCAAGCCTCATTCCTTCACCTTCTCTTAGAGATTGTCACTCTGTTTGCCACAAGTGGCAGAAACCCTGTGCAGAGACATTCCAGGAAGTGCCCTGGGAGCTCTGGGGGTGCTGAAGAGGGAAAACAGAGGACAATTTATGTGCCTTCCTGAGCAGCTCCACCTTCCTGACACTCCTCGCTCACATCCACCCTCAATTCACGAGAAAAACTTCTCCTGGATTAATGCAAATTCAGGGAGGGCAGGGAATATCCAGCTAATCTCCAAGCAGAGGGAAACACTGACATTTCAGGCTGGATATTAAGTAACAATTCCTATAAATTAAATTTAGACTTAGAGAATTCAAACAGAGATCACAGTCAGCTGTAGTAGATGGAGGTGAATGAACATTGAGCCCCTCTCAGTCCTGGGCTACCAATCCCACTGAGCTGAGCAATGTTCTGGCTCCCTGCTGGCCAGGGGGTAAGTCTGAACTGGAAATATATGATGGGGCTTGTATAATCTCATTATTGCTAAGGCACATCTTGGCAGATAAAGTGCTTTGTTGCAGCAAAATAGATCCCAGAATTGCTTGGTGATTACTTTGCATTTTGTTTTCTTCATTGTCCACGTTCTTATTTTCCTGTTGAGGTGTCTTAGACACTAATTTTGGAAATGACTGGACTCTTCCCAGAATGAATTGGCCATAATGTGGGGAGATGGTGTGACAGCAAAAAGGCTCTCCCTGAAGAGTAGGGATCACTCAGCAAAGTGTTGGGCTGTATCTGAACATCTGCTGGGAAAGCACCCCCAAAAGAAGAAATCCTCAGATCCCCCCAGGCACTGAGTGCAAGGCCCTCGAGCCCCAGAGTCCAACCCTTCCAGCTGTGACCTCAGCCCGGGTGGGGCTCCCAGGCAGCCTGTGCTGCCCGTGGCTGTTGGTGCTGCTCTTCCATCAACACTGAGATTCTCTTCATTCACATTTTCATGCCTTCCTCACATGAATTGCTCTTATTGTTCCCCCCTCCTCTTATTGTTCTTAAGTCTGATATGAAGTCAGATGACATCATGTCTAGGACAGGTCCTGCAGGAAGGGCAGCTCACACCTCCTCTGCTGACATTTGTGCATCAGCCAATATTAATAAATGTTTAGAAAACAGGAATTCTGTGTCACAGCAGACCATGCCCTACTTACTCTGGTGTCTCTGCATAGAGGTGTTTCTTTGTCCTGTGGTCAACCCAAAAGTCTGAGGTTCAGTTTTCCATTTCAGTTGTTCAGCTCACAGACAGTAATAGAATATTCAGAGTTTCCTTCTCTTGCCCTGCTGTTCTTTGGTTGTTCACCTTTTCCCTGCAGCTGCCATGACCTACAGCCTAAAATTCCCTGCAAGGGCCTGGTAAGTGATGTCCTTGGGATTTAAGCAAAACACTTTTAGATGGTTCAGTGGGTACTTGTCTCATAAATCTGAGAAGGTATAACATGAGCCAGTGCAGCCCCAGCTCCCAGGGAACCTGTCAGTGAGACCCAGGCTGTGCACTGGAGCTCCTGCTGAGCTGGGCACACCCTGAAGGAGGCAGAGCTCACATCTCAGTGTCCTTCCTACACCACCTTAACCTTGACCTCTTGGGTCTGTGATGCCCCCTTGGTGCCAGCTGACAGCACTGAGGACAGCTGGACAGGACTTAGAATAAAAGAATTAAATGGGCAGATCTTACATGCCACCCAAACAGATCTTAACCATGGGATTAATGCAATGGCCTGGTGCTGAATTCACATTTCCACAGCTAATTCCAGTGCAGCCACGTGGCACCACCAGCACAGGGCCAGTTCCTTTTGCACTGTAACTTCTGTGCAAACACCTGGCTCAGGTTCCTGGAAGTCTATTTATATAACTATATTTTCACTATAATTCTGGGCAAAGTACCTGCCTCATCCTGTTTGACCTCAGCCCGCTCTTGGCTTTGAAAATCCGTCTCCCCCCGGTGTTTTGACAAGCTCGTTATAGCAGTGTAATTAGCATTCTGGGGGTAATGCAGGGTCCCTCTCACACAGTGAGAGGTTCTGACTTCCTCCTCGGTGAATTAATCCTTTTATTCTCAGGCTTGAACTTTCTCATTCTGTGGAATGACCCCGAATCTCTTCAGGGGGTTTCATTAAACACACACACGCGGCTCCTCCTTGAGAAGCTGCCCCTGCCGTGGTGAGCGGGGCTCGGATGCTGTGGCTGTTTAACCAGGTTGTGGTGCCCCAGGGACACATTCCCAGGCACAGAGAGCCCTGTGGTACCTTCTCCTTCAGAGGGGCACCTAAAGGAGCCAGCAGGGAGGCACCTGCTGTCACAGCTCTGAGAGATGCACGTCCAGCCCCTGGACTTTCTTGCTGCGACTCCCACTCTTGGCTAAAAGGCAAAGCTTTTGTGAGCTGGTTAAGATCAAAGAAATTTGGTTGCATAAATGGTCATATTTCTGGAATACTAAGCCGGAATAAGATGAACCTGGCATTGCAAATGCAGGGAAGTGTAAATTCAGAACGCTGAGTGACTTTCCCTAATGGACCCATCTCGAGCTTGTCGACCTCTGCATCCAACCAGGCTGGCAAGGACTGTTCTCAGTGGGACACAGATGGGGGTGCAGTGCTAAGCCTGGGCTGGATTCCTGATTTCTGGGATCCCAGAAGGCTTGCAGAGTGTTGTTTAGCCCCTGATAAGCCTGACCTGTGCGTTGACATGCTGGATATTCCTGTGGACAAGGTGACCCTGTGGCACAGAGCCCTGGGGGCTGAGTCGTTCCTTGACATGTTGACTGTCATCCCAAATCTCCAAAACAGGTTGTTGTAGCAGAGGAAAGAAATCCTTCCAGCCCCTGGTTCGAGGTAGAGCTGGAAGCAGCCCAGGCTGGGGGGTCAGTGCTGTGTGTGAGTTGAAGGACACGCTTTAACACGACCCACAGCCCCTCGAGGGCAGCTCTGCCTCCTCCTGCCACCCAAAGAGCCTCTGCCCAGGCTGGATACTGGAACAGGGATGTGCAGGAGGGTGTGAGAGTCCTGTGGGCAGCAAGCTGAAGGTGAGCCAGCACTGTGCCCTACAGCACAGGAAGCCAAAGGTCTCCTGGGGGGAGGGGGCAGAGCTCAGACAGTGGGTTGAGGGGGGATCCTCCCCCTCTGCTCAGCACAACATCTGCAGTGCTGGGTCCAGCAGACAGGCAGGGACACACTGGGGGGAGTGCAGAGCAAGGCAGTGAAGGTGCTTGAGGGACTGGAGTATCCATGGAATGGGGAGGGGATGAAAGGTCTGGGAGTGTTCAGCCCAGAGAAGTCTCGGGGATGTCTTCTCAGTGTGTTCCTGCCCCATGGGAGGGTGTAACCAGAGCCAGAGCCTTCCCCTGAACAGGCACTGCCCACGGCAGTGGGCACAGCCCCAAGGCTTCCAGAGCTCCAGGAGGGTTTGGATGATGCTCTGGGGCACAGGGGGTGACTCTTGGGGATGGGGCTGGGCAGGGCTGAGGGTTGGACTGGATGGTCCTTGGGGGTCCCTTCCAGCTCAGCACATTCCTTGATTCTGTGATTGTCTCTGTTATCCAGTGACAGGCCAAAGGAAATGGGCACAAACAGGAAATTCCATTTCAAAAACAAGAAAAAACTTCCTTTTCTGTGAGTGTGTTCAGACTCTGCCGTGGGTCACCCAGGCAGGTTGTGGAGTTTCCATCCTTGGAGATGCTGAAAATGCAGCTGTCCGTGGTGCTGGAAAACCTGCTCCAGCTGATCCTGCTCCGGGAAGGGAGTTGGGACTGGGAGGTCTCCAGAGGTGCCTCCAGCCTCAGCAATTCTGTAATTGAATATTTAGGTTGCTGTTTTGTGGGACAGTAGAGCATTAAAGAGTCTTGTCTTAGGTAAAGCTTAGTATTTGCAGCAGGACAAACCTAACCCCATGCTGGGACAAACACCCTGGCCCAATGGAAAAGAGCTTCCCATTAAATCCTCAGCACTGGGCTTCAGTTTGGAAAGGGTATGAATTCATCAGCATGGTCTAATTGTGTCCTTTATCCACTTCTGAGCACAGCAGATGACAACAGTGTCACTTCTATAAGACTTGAACACAAAGAATTGACTCCAGAGCTCTCTTGGCTTGGCATGTCCAGCAGATAAGAGACAAGTCATGGAGCTGAGCAGGAGGTTGCAAGCCAAAACCCCTGTGTCATTAATCCCAGAAGCAGCACCAATGATTTACCTGACAAATCACTTCCCACTAATATTTTAAACACTTCTTGCAAGTTAAAACTGCACAAGGCAAAGCCAAGTGATTTACTTGTACATAATAATAAAAAACCCCCAAACAACAAATTTTTGCAAACCGAGTGTTGTGCTTAAGAAACGAGGCTGATTTCTACTAAATCTATGCATAGAATGATCAAAAGAATGACCCTGAGTCTGCAGACACCCATATGAGCTGAAACCACAGAGTGAGGGGTTCTGTAATAAACTGGTCCCTCTGCAACCAGTTTGTCTAATCAGATGTATAAGGGAAGTTTAGCCCTTACTCCCTGCAGGATTTCTCTGCATGTTTCCATGAGACAGTCAGACCAGGCTGTGCCCCTCTCTGAACTGGCTCAGAAATGCCCCTGAGGCAGGACAGAGCCAAGAGCTGGAGGATGGAGGACATGGTGGAGGGGTGGTTGGCTCCTGTGATATCTAGGAGAGGTGACCACATTCCAACAGGCAGCTGCAGAGCAAAAGCATCTCAAAATATCCTCAAGGCTTCCAGCCCCCCAGCCTGAGCAGCAGCTTTGCTGCTGGGCTGGAGCAGCTGTGTTGGACCTGCAGGAGCCCCCATGGCCCCCCACAAGGTGAGCTCCCTCACCTCAAGGCTCAAGGAACATGCCCTGCTCTCAGCTTCCCTCTGACTTCTGACTAGGAATTCCCTGTAGGTGCCAAGCCATGTTTCCCAGTTAAGAACATGTTGACACTGGTGCATTCCCACGAGCAGCAGCAGTTTGAAGACATCCATGTTTGTTGAGGCAAAGCTGCTTCTGGGAAGGCTCCTTTCCCTGCTGTGCCCCTGCACAGCTCCAGGAACCACTGGGGGGATGTTTCCTCCCTCGTGCTGGGCCAGCCCCAGCCCTTCCCTCCCCTGAGCTCTCCCTCAGCACCCACCCCTGGCCAGAAGGAGCTTTGCACATCTGCAAAGTGCCACGAGTCAAAGTGCTCCTTGGGCGGAGCTTGAAGACAGACAGAAGGTGGTGGCTCCGTCCTTGAAGGATCAGGGCTCCTGTTTAATTTGTCTGCCATGGTCTCACTGCTAATTATCTGGGTGCAAAGGTTCATTGGTGGGGCAACACAGCACTCAACAGACAGGCTGGGAGAGCTGGGGCTGCTCAGCCTGCAGAGGAGAAGGTTGTGTGGAGACTTCAGAGCACCTTCCAGTGTCTGAAGGGGCTTCAGGGAAGCTGGAGAGGGGCTGTTCATCAGGGACTGGAGCCACAGGACAAGGGGAAAGGCTTCAAACTGAAAGAGGGGAAATCTAAGTTTGATATTAGGAAGAAATCCTTCCCTGGGAGGGTGGGCAGGCCCTGGCACAGGGTGCCCAGAGAAGCTGTGGCTGCCCCAGCCCTGGGAGTGTCCCAGGCCAGGTTGGATGGGGCTCGGAGCACCCTGGGCTGGTGGGAGGTGTCCCTGCCCAGGGCAGGGGTGGCACTGGGTGGGCTTTACAATCCCTTTCAACCCCAAACCATTCTGGGAATCTGTGACTTGCCCACATTAGGGGAAGGCTCGTATTGGTCTGCAGAAATGCAAATACATCCCCTTTTCTTCTCCACAGGGATGACTTTTTGAACTCAAACTTCCCATAGAAAATTTTAACTCTGGTTCAATCAGACAATAGAACTGTCTGAATGGGATAAGAATACCTGGGAAGTGGGGATCACTTTTTTGCCTCTGGTAGAGGGACAGAAAAGAGTTAAAAACTGCCAAACCTAAAAATAAAAAAGTAATAATAAAAAAAAAAAGAGCAACAACACCTCTGGCAGTGTCCAAAGTGGACATTTCCAGGCTCAGACCCCGAGTCTTGATCAATCTTACCAGAAAGAGCTTCACAAATTCATTTAACCCATGAGAACTTTGCATGAAAACAGATTCCTCAGCAGCACAGTCAGTGAAGGGAAGTCTCCAGTTCCACCAGCAGGACACAAAGAAAAGGGAGAGCCAGGGAGCCAGTGTGGCCTCATAGAATCCCAGAAGGGTTTGGGTTGGAAGGGACATCAAAACTCATCTCATTCCACCCCAAAACCACTGCTAAAACAGCAGCTGGGAGAGCCTGGGATTGACTCCCAGAGCCCTCCGTGGCAACACAGGCCCTGCAGTGGCAGCCCCTGATGGAGAGCTGTGGGAGGGGCTGTGCCAGGTGTGATGTCACAGCTCACCTTTGGGGACAACAGATCCTGGTAACGTTGATGCTGGAATCATGGAATGGTTTGGGTTGGGAGGGACCTTCAAGGGCATCTCATTCCATCCCTTGCCATGGGCAGGGACACCTCCCACCAGCCCAGGTTGCTCCAAGCCCCGTCCAACCTGCCCTTGGACACTCCCAGGGCTGGGGCAGCCACAGCTTCTCTGGGCACCCTGTGCCAGGGCCTGCCCACCCTCCCAGGGAAGGATTTCTTCCTAATATCAAACTTAGATTTCCCCTCTTTCAGTTTGAAGCCTTTCCCCTTGTCCTGTGGCTCCAGTCCCTGATGAACAGCCCCTCTCCAGCTTCCCTGCAGCCCCTTCAGACACTGGAAGGTGCTCTGAGGTCTCCACACAACCTTCTCCTCTGCAGGCTGAGCAGCCCCAGCTCTCCCAGCCTGTCCATAGGGGAGCTGCTCCAGCCCCCTTATCCACTTTGTGGCCTCCTCTGGCCTC
>VXBX01000008.1:91051-150363 GCA_013400415.1 Scytalopus superciliaris
TTTTGCGTCTGGGAGAGGGACAGAAAAAAGTTAAAAACTGCCAAACCTAAAAATAAAAAAGTAATAATAAAAAAAAAAAGAGCAACAACACCTCTGGCAGTGTCCAAAGTGGACATTTCCAGGCTCAGACCCCGAGTCTTGATCAATCTTACCAGAAAGAGCTTCACAAATTCATTTAACCCATGAGAACTTTGCATGAAAACAGATTCCTCAGCAGCACAGTCAGTGAAGGGAAGTCTCCAGTTCCACCAGCAGGACACAAAGAAAAGGGAGAGCCAGGGAGCCAGTGTGGCCTCATAGAATCCCAGAAGGGTTTGGGTTGGAAGGGACATCAAAACTCATCTCATTCCACCCCAAAACCACTGCTAAAACAGCAGCTGGGAGAGCCTGGGATTGACTCCCAGAGCCCTCCGTGGCAACACAGGCCCTGCAGTGGCAGCCCCTGATGGAGAGCTGTGAGAGGGGCTGTGCCAGGTGTGATGTCACAGCTCACCTTTGGGGACAACAGATCCTGGTAACGTTGATGCTGGAATCATGGAATGATTTGGGTTGGGAGGGACCTTCAAGGGCATCTCATTCCATCCCTTGCCATGGGCAGGGACACCTCCCACCAGCCCAGGTTGCTCCAAGCCCCGTCCAACCTGCCCTTGGACACTCCCAGGGCTGGGGCAGCCACAGCTCCTCTGGGCAAAACAGCCTGTCTGCTCAGAGGGACCAGGAAACAGCACTTAGAGAAGAGACAAGCCCCACTTTGCTCTGCACAGGCACAACTGCAGCAGGTGAAATCCATCCTGTGTGCACATCAATTCATCTTCGTGCCCTCGATTGAACACATTTCATGTGTTCAAACATGTTAAGGCTGAACCAAGTCTGAATTATTCAGGCTCCCTGGAGAGCCACCTCTGGAACTGGGTGAGGTGCAGCAAGTTCCAGGCTCCTGATGGGGAGCAGAGCTCAGCACTGGGTGGGTTCTCTGTCCTCTGATTGTGGGTAGGGCTCAGCAGGCTTTTGTCAAAGTTTGGGTGCCCAGCTTAAGATCCTGGGCTTTCCCTGCTCATGGAATCCTTCCTGGAGCCAGAGACATTGCAGGTGGCCATTCCCCCCCCAAACTCTGCCAATGTTCACACCAACACTTACAGGGAATTTGCCTTGGAGGGCTGTTTTTAGTGCCTTGAGGGGTGTTTTCAGTGCCTTGGGGGCTGTTTTTAGTGCCTTGAGGGGTGTTTTCAGTACCTTGGAGGGTGTTTTCCGTGCCTTGGGGGGGTGTTTTCAGTGCCTTGGGGGGGTGTTTTCAGTGTTGTGCTGACTGGCCCATCTGTAAAATATGTTTTTCCATTTCTCTACCATCATTTCATCCAATGGAGCAGTGTGTTCCTCCCTCCCAAGCCCACACAGACAGCACCACTGCCTTGTTATCCTTCTCAAGAAACAGTTTTTGATCGACATCAATCAGAAATTTGACGGAATTGCCACCTACAGAATTGTTCATCAAGTTATTTTCTCCAGATATTAATGATAGGCTTCATCTTATTTTTCTCAGCAATTAGCAAGGCCCCACAGTTAAATGCAGTGGTCTGCAGTTCCTCAAGTCTTGTCTTTCTCTTTCCTAAGTGGTTGTTCCCTGAGCTGATGCCGGGGAATCCAGCACTGAGCCTTTCCTTTCGTGGTTCTGGGGTTCATTCCCACCTTCTCACCAGCAACAGGTCCCCCTTTCCTTAACTCTGGCTTGTTTAATGTGGGTCATTGAGCTGCACATCTGTAGTTTCAGTCAGTATTTTTTTCCTATTAATGAAGATTTCAATGAAATTAACTTTTTGCAGTGGAAAATTGTTCGTATTTAAATGTTCCACCTGTTTAGCAGGCCAGGCTGGACAGGGTTTGGAGCAACCTGGGACAGGGGAAGGGATGGGAGGGAGTTTAAGGTCCCTTCCAAACCATCCTGTGATTCCATGATTTGGGAATATGAAGGCACATGACTGATGCAGAGTGGAGGGGTTTATGAGAGGGGAAAAAATGGAGGGTGATGTTATTGGGACTGCAAAGCAAGAATAAGGGCCAGAGAATAATTGGAGTTCTCTAATTCCCTGCCTGCTTTCATGCACATGTGTATTTTTGCTCTCTCATCTTTACTTTTCTAACCCAGAGAACAACCTTGGAGCTGTCATTTCCCAGAGAGTGGCAGGTCCTTTATCTCCCCAGATATTTTCCATCAGCCAGGTTGCAGAACCACAGGAATCTTTGGTCAGGATCAGCCCTACTGAGGATGCAGCAATAAAGAGAGTTTGCTCTGTCTATAACTCATTCATTTGAAGGGACAGTAAGTGGAGCCCCATCCCTGGGGGCAAGAGTCAGAGACACACAGTGGGCCTGCAGATGTTTTAACCCCGAAACTCTTTGTATGGGAATGCTCAGACATGAATCAGGAGCTCTGGAGCTGCAGCCACCCTCAGGAAGGAAAAATTGTGCCTTTGCTCTTGATGGTCCTGGTGATGTGATGAGGATCCCACAGGGGCCAGCACAGCTTGGAATGGGCTGAGGATGTTCATCACATCTAAGGGACCTGAGCCAGATGTTCAGTCACATGAGCAGCTGTTTTCTTTAGAATTTCAATGTGCAGCCCAAACCTGAATGCAAGTTAAATGGATTTTGTGGTGCAGTGGCTGCAGTTTCTGTGCTGTGGCCGTGTAGTTGTTTAGTCTGAGTTGTGTAAGTGGAATGTCTGGCCTTGAGATTTGATTCACAGGCAGGTTATGATGCTCAGGACAAAAAACAGTATTTCTTGGCTTCGAGAGCCAGTGCAGTGTGTGCTTGGCCAGTATCAGCTCGAAGAGAGAGGAGAAACAAAGTGATTTTGCCAGGATTGATCCCACATCAGGCAGCAATTACCCACACACCTCCACACCAAGTATTTTAAGAGCCCTCCCAGTTTTCCTCCCTCAGGACTGCAGGCCAAGCAGAAGAATTGAGAAAGAGTTTAGCTAACCCCTCTGAGACTGACATTTACTTGGTGCTTTCCTTCTGTTGTGCTTTTTTCTGTATGGCAGAGAATTACCAGGAGCAAGAACAAGGACAAGTTAAACTTGGCTAACTTGCCACTGGCCCACAAAGGAGTAGTTGGAGGGTGTCCCTTCAAGGTTATCTTGAGATGAGCTTGTCTTGTAAGATTTATCTTCAGTCCTTTGGTGTCCCCCTGCACTGGAACAAGTTACCATGTCCCTTTTCATGGCTCTTCTTAGCAAAACCCCAGGCTGACTCTCCCTCAGCGGTCACTGAGGGCACTCAGAGCAACTTTGTCACAATCTGATAAAACCCCAGGAGATGCTGCAAAGAGCAAAGCTCATTTCTGTGTGAATCTTGTTCTATCTGAGAGGTTTGGGGATTATCTGAAGGGCTGGAGATTTCTTAACAAAGCAGTGGTTCATCCTACCATGAAGACAATACCATGGATGCTGCTGGAATCCTGTGGTTAATAAAGCTGATGGACTGCAATAGCTGAGAATAAGAAAATACAACAGGTTTGTTCTCTTACATAAACTTCAGAAGCTGCCCAAGCTAACTTTAACTTCATGGAAAACTCTGTATGTTTGGGAAGTGTCACCACATCTCCCAGGAGAAATTCCAGTCCTTTTCAGACCAAGCAGATGAAAGACATGCTGGCACTTGGCTCAGGGAGCAATGACAGCCAACAAGAAAGTGCCTGCAGGTATTTATTTCAACTGTTAAATTCAAATTCTTTGGCTGTGCTCATTTTCCCTCAGTTTTCCAGGTGTTCTTGTCACCTGCCTTTCATTGGGTGCAGTTACAGGAAGGTTCTTTTAAGAATTTGGTTTTGAGTGTTGGCACAGAGAACTACACAAGGATCACTCCAGTGTTTGAAAAGGCATAAAGATCCCTTGCTGAACTGGAGGCAGCCCAGCCCCAAACCCAGGGCTGAATTCAGCAGCTGTGTGCAAAGAGCCACGGTGAGACACAGCTCTGCACCAAACCCAGCCAGCCAGGGAGGAACAGGAAATTGGCAATAGGAGAGGGGAATCATTTCTTGATTTGAGAAAATTTGCTTTCATTCCACAAAGGAATCGGGAATTCAGACAGCACTGAATATACTGAATACAGAGGGAGCACACCCAGATCAGGTGAGTGAGATGAGATGACACATTTAATAAATAGTTTCTTTAATAGCTGAGCTGAGGCAGGCAGAGGGAAAACAGCTCAGGGAAGCAACACGGAATCCCAGAGTGGTTTGGGTTGGAAGGGACCTCAAAGCCCACCCAGTGCCACCCCCTGCCATGGGCAGGGACACCTCCCACCAGCCCAGGCTGCTCCAAGCCCCATCCAACCTGGCCTGGGACACTCCCAGGGCTGGGGCAGCCACAGCTTCTCTGGGCACCCTGTGCCAGGGCCTGCCCACCCTCCCGGGGAAGGATTCCTTCCCAATATCCCATCTAACCCTTGTCCTTTGGCAGTGGGAAGCCATTCCCCCTTGTGCTGACACTCCAGTCCCTTGGAAATGGTCTCTCTCCCTCTTTCCTTCAGGCTCCCTTCGGATCCTGCAAGGCCACAATGAGGTCACCCCAAATCCCAGTTCTCCCACCCTTTCCTCCCAGCAGAGCTGCTCCAGCTCTCCATGCCCTTGTGAAAAGTACCCTGTTAGGTACAGGAAAGACCTAAATAAGATCTAAATGAACCTCAAGTCACCAGAAAGGTCTGGAATTCCTCCATCCCCAGAATTTTTCCATGCAAGCGTGGCCCTAAGACAGAAGCCACCCCAGCAGGAATGGACAGGGAGCAGGATCTGACTGATTCCCACTGAACTTCAGGGATTTGCCTAACGTGCCCCCATTCCCAGGTGTTCCAAGGTGCCTTCTTCAGTCAGGAGATTAAAATGGGCCATTTATCTTACTCAGAATTGCACCTGGAGGAGGTTGGAGAGAGACCATCAGCTCCTGGTTTTTAAATAGCTGCTGTTTGGTGATGGGTGTCCCTTCGGAGCCTCCTCGTGCCTGGCTGTGCAGGATTTCCTGGGGGAATGTGCTCAGGGCAGAGTTTTGCCCAGGTTTTCCTGCACCTTCTCCTGTTGGGAGCTCTGCACGCTCCTCTGCCACGTCCCAGCTGCTTGTGATAGGAGGCTAATCTTTTAATGAGATTTTTGAAGACTTTGCTGCTAGTTTTGTGTAAGGAGGCCAGAATCCCAGAATCCCACAATCCCGGTGTCAGGAGCTCAACAAATAAGGGTTGTTGGGCTGGGGAACTCCACAGATCTGGAGCAAAAATTACAAGGGAATTTACTCCTACATTAGGCTGTCTAATAGTCAGGAGCTTATTCTTCTGTACAGTCACTGAAGAGAAAGAAGCTCCTCTTTAGCAATTCAGATCTCAAATGGAGCCTGTTTTCTGCTGCATCAGCAAATCTTAGAGCCTGTTAAGCCTCAAGCTCCATCTTTGGGAGCACATTTTTCCATTACACCACTATTATATGGAACAAATGAGTTCCGTATAACAATAAAAGCCATGCCTATTAAATACTCTTAATCAGCTGTAAGCCCTGGAGTAGCTTAGTTCTACATGTGGAAGGAAGTTTTAGCCTTGGATTAATGATTACCTGAAAGCGAAGTTATCTGCTGACTGTAACTGTGAAGGTCTCAGGAATACAAATACTTCATGAAGTATCCTCAGTTTTCCCTGACTGTTTTTCCTTAGTCAAATGAAACGGGAACTGCATCAAAAGCTGAAAGTTCCTTTTAATATCCAGTTTATTCACAGAAGGGTTTATTGTGAGGCCACTTCCAGAGCAGCAAGTGAAGGGAAGCTCATGGGAGAGGCACTGCAAGGAAAAACTGGAAGTTTTCCATTTTTCTCCATAAGTGATGCCTTGAAATCAGGAATTGCATTAAACTCCTGGCTCTGTGCTGTCAGTGGAGCTGAGTGTGAGCCAAGGATGGTTTCAGGAGGCAGACAGGGCTGAGTGGCACTTCTGCAGGATCTCAGCTGCCTGAAAACAAAGCAGCTGCTGAATTGTTTGTTTAAACTCCACTTTGGGGCTCTGCTCCTGCACTTGCTGTGCTTTCTAGGAACCACAGGCTGGAAAAGGGAATTTCCCCACAGCAAAGCTTGGCTTTGTGGCCACCTGCACCTGAGAAGCTGGGAATGATGTGCTGTACAAGGTGCCAATGGTACCGTGGTGTGCCCCCATAGGCACCGTTCCTCACTTAGTGATTGCAGCTCTTTCCATGGGGTTTTGTCCCACCCTTCTGCCCTGCTGGGGTTTCTCAGTACAGTTTAGTTTTATCCTGAACTAAAACAGGCCTTTTGGGGATGGTTCTGTGCAGGGGCAGGAGTTGGACTCGATGGTCCTTGTGGGATCTTCCAACTGGGCATATCCTGTGATTCTGTGTGATTATTCTCAATGAGTTGTTTGCTGTGATTCCTTCTTTGATCATTTTCTGCCCATGTTTCTGGCCTCTCTTGATCTTTTACTATTATTTCCCATGTTTGGATTGCCTGTCCATGCAGCTCATCTGTGAATTAAACCAGTGTGTGGTTGCAGTGGTACATGGATGAGAGACACGATGAGACAGAGCACGTTCTGCCCTGCACGTGCAGTTTGGTGCATTATTGTCCCTCTCTGGCCTTCCCAGGCAGCCCTTGATCCATTATCCAGAGCCTGCAATGTTGCTCCTGAATTATTCTGATGTCACCTGAAATGCCCCCCTGTATGTCCAGGAGCTCCTCCCTGGCTCCCACCCCACTGCCAGGGCTCACAGGATCCCACAACAGGCTGAGCTGGAAGGGACCCCCAAGGACCATCCAGTCCAACCCTCAGCCCTGCACAGCTCCAGCCCCAAGAGTCACCCCCTGTGCCCCAGAGCATCATCCAAACCCTCCCAGAGCTCTGGCAGCCTTGGGGCTGTGCCCACTGCCCTGGGGAGCCTGGGCAGTGCCCACCACCCTCTGGGGAAAGAAGAGCCTTTCCCTGAGATCCAACCTGAGCCTGCCCTGATCACCTTTTGGTCCACAGGCCGAGACACCCAAAGCTCAGGCTCTGCAACACCCAGCGCTGCTGGGCCCAGGCTGAGTTTTGGATTTAGCTCCTAAATCACCTTTTAAATCAGGGAACTTTACTCCAGGCACATTTGGAAGGTTTCTCTTCCAATTGCAACCCAAAGATTTCAACTGTTGGGCAAACATCTCAGCATTTCTCAGCATCAAGGTGAGACAATCAGTCACCTTTCAGACACTGTTTTTTGGAACCCCAGTGACCACCCCCAGCAAATCCCTGCAACTTCTTTCCTTTTCTTCCTCCCCCTCCCCCTTCTGCTCTTTGCTTTCCAGGAGATTATACAGAGGGTGACAAAGTGCTAATCTTGCTGAGGATTATGCCTGAGGAATGTCTATTGATTTCCTTTTTCTCTTTTACAGAAATAATAAAAGCTGCATTGCAGGGGTTTGGGAGCTGCTGCCGATGAGAACGCACTTTTTTCTACCATTAACTTGAAGGTTTTCGCTTACATAAAACATTGATTTATTAGAGAACCTACAAATAATACACTTAGCAGAGAACACATTCCATTTATAGAACTGCAAATCCTCATTAGGATCTATAATAACAGACAGAATAATGCAGAATGCTGTTATTATTTTTATAGAGAGCTGTAAGTTTGTGCCCTGCCATCCCAGCTGTGCGTGGAGTCAGACACACTGCCCTGTCCCACTGGGTGAGGATTTGATTTCTAGCAATTCAATATAATTCTGGAGTATTCCAGGGGGGTTTTCTTTGCATTTTCATGAGACTTTGACTAGTTTGAAAAGAAAATCTGTCCTGCCACCAACCTTTGCTGGACAGGAGGAGCTGTAGGGTTGTCTCTGGAAGTCAGAGATTCTCCCACAAGCAAAGGTGGCTCATGCTGAGAGAGAGGCAAGGTGTCCTGATACACAAAACCTGAGAGAATGCTATGGAACAACACCCTTTCAGCCACTTTATTTCTCCTTGCACCCCTAATTCCAGGTAGTGATGCTGCTCTGAGACAGGGCCCGGGTGGATCCCTCTGGGCTGTGTCTCAGAGCCCAAACCTTTGCTCCCAAATGGCACATGGGGACAGCTCCTGGGCAGAGGGACAGTGTTTCTGCAGGGGGTGGGTGTGTGGCCTGCCCTGGGGCAGAGCTGATGTTCTCCCCACAGCTGGCTGGGCTGTGCCTGGGGCTGGGCTGGAGCTGAGCTGGGCACACTGGGATGGGCCAAGGGCTGTTCTGCTCCTCACATGGCCCTGCCAGGCCCAGCATGGGGGGACACAGGTGGGACAGGTGACCCCAACTGACCCCAGGGTGTCCCAGGGCAGGTATAGAATCCTTAATGCTGGAAAAGACCTTTCAAATCAGCAAGTCCAACCACTGCCACTGCCCCATGTCCTCAAGTGCCACATCCATGTGGTTTGCAAACACTTCCCAGGCTGGTGAGCCCACCATGCCCCGGGCAGCCCTTTCCAATGCTTGGTATGATGAGGTTCTGTCCAGCACTAAAACTAAGGGGGAGGCTGGTTTAAGGTGCTGCTCAGGGACTGGCTGGGCACCTGTTGGGTGGTGGTGACAAATTGCTTTCATTTTTTTTTATTTCTCCCTCTTCATTATTTCCCTTTTCATTACAATTTATCACTTTATTTTATTTCTTCTACTAAACTGTCTTTATCCACCACTTTGCTCACTTTCACCCTTCTCTCCCCCACCCCTGCGTTTGCAGTGAGTGGGCAGCAGTGTGGGGGCAAACCAGGACAGTGGGCACAGAGAAATGTTTGGTGAGCCAGCACAGCCCCCCAGGGCTCTGCTGCTCCCTGGAAACACAAGTGCACCCGGGCTAAGCTGGAAGGGCATTCCTGCAGGTGACAGAGTGGCTGAAATGTGTCACAACAGGGTGTCCCAAGAGGCTCTCTGGAAGGAGCCTCAAGAGCCCCCTGAGTTTGGCTCTTTCAAAGTTCAGGCCAAGGGCAGGGAAGGCTGTTCCAGTGCCAGTGGGGGGATTCCTGATAAAGCCCAGCAGGGGGTGCTCAGGTTTGGGAGGCATCTCATGGTGTAACCTGCAAACAACCCAAATGCTCAGCTTCCCAGAGGGCACCTTGGTTCTCTTAGTTCCTTTAGGAGAGACCAAAGCTTGCTCAGGAAAACGGGATGGAATGTCCTTTCATTCCCTTGCAGCAGGTTTTGCAAGAGGCAAATCCTCTTTCCAGTCCCCTCCCCTGGAGGCAGAGGGTTGTCAAGAGTAAAGAGCAAAGATGGAAATGATTCCCACGAGCTCCTGCTAATCCGCCCCCTCACACAGCCTGGGGTCAGGATGTGCTGCTTGCTATTGATTTTTTTAGATTTATCCAGAATAATCTTGAGTGTTCCTTTGTGTACTCCAAGGACAGGTGATGGCCATTGAAAGCAGCCAGATCATCCTCCCTCTCCTCCCTCCTTCCCACCTGGCTTCTCCCAGTAAAATCTGGGCAAGGAACAGTGGAAAAGGTTTAATTCTTACCCTCCTGCCTCTCCTTCTCACGGGGAGCACAGGCACTGGGGCTTCAGAAAACCTTTGAGTGCAGCATTCCAAGTCATTTCCCTCCTGTGACACACACATGGACAAGTGAGCCCTGCAGGACTTTGGTTTTGAAGCGCTGATGGGATTTTTAAGGTCCTCTGTAAAGGCAGCAGTGGCCCAAAAAAGCCATGGAAATATCTAACGCAGGGCCCAGCCTGTCCATCCTGGGTGGGGGGGCGTTACAATGAGCTCAGTAACTGCGGCCCCTTCAAGGACTGTTCACTGCCAAGATGATGCCTCGTGTTCCCAAAGCTGGTTGTGAACACACAGCACATTAAAGCCGTGCCTGGTGTCTCCCTCCCTGGTGTCCCAGCTGCTGGAGCTGTAGCTGCAAGGTTTATGGCTCCATAACACTTTTACTGCTCCTCATTTGAATTAAAAGATTCCCACTCACCTCTGTGGAGGAAAACACCTTGTCATTGGGTGCTGGGAAAGTGCTGAAGGCTTGGGGCTCTTGGGATGTTCAACATCACTGGACAGTCATTCCCACAGCAGTGTGGGCTGCTGGACCTTCAGGTGTTTCTTTACAGCAGATTCCAAACCATACCACTCCAATGAAACATTTGGAAGTCCTGCAGAGTGTCTTTTGCTCCAAGAATGGATTATTTCTCTGGGATGGGCACAGAGAGCCCGGGGTGAAATCTCACACCACTAATCCCACTTCAGCGGTTATCACTCTCTTTTAACTCCCCATTAATTAGGTTTCCTTCCTATCAGCAGCTCCAGAGCTGAGTCCAACCAGCCCAAAGTCACTGGCCACAGGCTTTGGAATTCAGGGTTAGTTTTCAAGGGGACTTTCCCAACCTTTGCAGCAGGAGAATCGTCAGCAGATTATCGGGAGAGATTTGCTGTTTACTGCCAGAATTGCTCCCCACTTTCAGGCTAATAAGCAACTGTGATAGCCATCAGCACGGTTATGTGGCGTTAACTCCAGGGGAAATTGTCTATCCAGGCAGCTTCTGAAGCACTTAACTTTGAGTTTGGGAAATACAGAGGAAAATTGTTTCTATTCGGCCGTTTTTAGAGCTACTTACAACTACAGCTAAATTTAGACACCACTTTAAACTGAGCTCGTTCCCAAAAATTTATAATGTACTTAAACAGATCCCATTCACCTGAAACTCTTGAAATCAAGCAAAATCAACGTGCAATCAGTACACAAAATCTGTTCCTCCTGGAGGTTCAGCAGAGAGACATAAATTGTCTCTTAATTTCCACCCCGAGGTTCGTGTTCTGAGCCCCAGAAGCACATCTGGGGCTTCGGCAGCTGTCACGGCTCCTTTATGGCCCTTCCACCATATGGAACAAATGGCTGTGCTGACTTCATGTCCCCTGCCCAGAGGTCATGGAAATGAGGAAATGAGCTAAGACATGAGATAATTCCCCTCAGAAGGAAAGAAATACTGGCTTAAACTCAAGGCTTAAGCTGTCTTTGCAATAGGCAGGATGCAAGGCTTGAGCCAGCTCCCGACTCCTGATCAGGAGCTGGGCACCTCCAGAACGGATCAGTCACATCCTAAGGCTCTCCATGCTGTCCTCTGGAGTGGTCTCTCTTTCCTTGTATGGTGAGAGGAACCCAGAAAAAAAAGTTTAAGACACCTCCCTTTTAGATGGCTAAAGGGGGATGAACCCCACACTGTCCTCACCAGGGGCCTGGTTTAGAGGGACCCAAGAACAAGAATCACCCTGGGAGAGGCAGTTTCTGATGTACAGATTTTGCCTCACTTTGGGCTCAACTCAAAGCCTCGGTGTCATTCCATGTTTTCTTAAACATAAAGATATGGAAGTATAAAGGATAAAATTTGTTTATTAAGGAAGAACCTGAAATTAAGTTATATCTTCTGATCATAGAACCTGTTACAGAATCCCAAGATCACAGAGTGGGTCAGGCTGGAAGTGCCCACAGTGGGTCACTGGTGCCCCCTCCCTGCTCCAGCAGGGCCAGCCCAGAGCACATGGCACAGGGTTGTGCCCAGAGGGGGCTGCAATATCCCCAGGGAGGAGACTCCCCCCCTCTCTGGGATCTGCCCAGGGCTGGCTCAGTGCCCAGCCAAGAAGTTCTCCCTCCTGGGCAGGTGGGACTGGCTGGGCATCAGTTCGTGCCCGTCCCTCTCGTGCCATGGCTGGGCCCCCCGAGCAGAGCCTGGGCCGGGCTCTGCCCCCTCCCTGCAGGCACTGCCCCCCATGGGGAGGTGCCCTCTCAGGGTGTGCTCTGGAGGCTGAACAGCCCCAGCTCCCTCAGCCTTTGCTGCTCCCAGAGCTGCTCCAGCCCTTGGGCATCTCCGCGGGCTGTGCTGGCCCCGCTGCAGGAGCTCCCTGTGCCTGCTGGGCTGGGGAGCCCGGGCTGGGCACGGCCCTGCACATGGGCCTGCCAGGGCTGGGCACGGCCCTGCAGATGTGCTGCCAGTCTGCCTTAGGAAAAGGTGTCTGTTGGAGCAAATAATTTCAGAATCAGGTATAATGACACATTAAAACCTGAAGGCCCCACAGACATGGGGGATCCGGCATGGGGTGGATGGTCCCTGCACTCCCACACTGGTTACAGGTGCAGTTGTACAATTCCTGCTGAGATTCCCGGAGTGCCATTGGAACCAGCAAGGCTGTTCCAGTTCGGACTTGCCAACATCAATGCAGAACTTGCACGTTCCAGCCATAAATAAGTGAGTCAGGCTCCTGGCTGTATTTGTTTACCTGGGCTCTGACATTGCACTGCATTTCTGGAACACTTTGAAGATAAAAGCAGTCTGAGGGCAAACCTAAAAAAGGCTGGTGGGGAGGGGGAAGAAGAAACACCTTATCACCCCTTTCAGGGCCTATTTTGTCAGTTGTTCCATAGATAAACCAAAAAGTGAACCAGGATGTCAGCACATGTCTTGGTTGTATTATCTGAGGATGGATTTATATCAAATGCACAAATACATTCATTTTTTTTAAAGCCAGCTCCACAGAGGATTGCATAATGTTATTGGCATTTAAAGACACTCGGAATTTTCTATTCTTTCAGGGTGTGAGGGAGACCATGTTCCCATTTCACATCCCTTTAACAGACCCATTTACTTTCCTCATGTGTTCTAGTAACGAACATCAATCCATCAGAATTTTTCCTCCAAGCCAAAGCTTGGAAGGGTGAAATTTTCCAAATAATTGGTTGACCATTTTAAAGCCATTCTGAGGAACAGGATAAAGTGGAGTCATGGTGGAACCGTGTGAGGCTGAAAGTATTCTGGACCCTTTCTGAAGATGTAGCCAGAGGCACAAGAGGACTTGACCCTGTGTGATGTCTCTTTACCAAACCCTCGTCTGCTGTCCCTTGGGTGAGACTCAGCACACCCAACAGCTGAGCTGTCCCACCGAGAACAATCACAGAGGGTGCTGGTGTTCCCACTCTGGGCTGCCTGTGGAAGTGTCTGACATCACAGAATCACAGAACCTTGGAATGGTTTGGTTTGGAAGGGACCTTAAGGTCATTTGGTTCCACCTTGTGCCATGGGCAGGGACACCTCTCCCCAGCCCAGGGTGCTCCAAGCCCCGTCCAGCCTGGCCTTGGACACTCCCAGGGCTGGGGCAGCCACAGCTTCTCTGGGGAGCTGGTAGTTGATACCTGGATGATGTAGGAAAGCTCTGGGGCTTTATCTCCTTGACCAACCATTTCATCAATGTGACCAACCAGAGTGAAGGAACCGGAGACTGACTTGGGCACCTCCCCCCTCCCAGAGCAGTTCTGGTGTCTCAAGGAGCAGCTCAGCACTGCAGACACACAGACCCCCCTGTGCCCCCAGCCCAGGGAACTCCTGGAGTGCTGCTGCCTGACTTTCACTGTCTGTGTGGCACCCAAACCTCTGAGCACAGGATCACAGGATCTCAGAACATCCTCAGCTAGGAGGGACCCACAAGGGTCATCCAGCTCAACTCCTGGCCCTGCCCAGGACACCTCAACAATCCCACCCTGTGCTCCAGAGCATCATCCAAACCCTTCTGGAGCTCTGTCAGCCTTGGGGCTGTGCCCACTGCCCTGGGGAGCCTGGGCAGTGCCCACCACCCTCTAGGGGAAAAGCCTTTCCCTGAGATCCAACCTGAGCCTGCCCTGACACAACTCCAGCCATTCCCTGGGTGCTGTCACTGTCACCAGAGAGATGTTTTCAGTGTGTTTCCAGTTTGTACTGTGGGAACACACGGAAGGAATAATTTTTGTGGGTGTTCATTACATAAAACACACCCTCTCTCTGACAGCCACTAACCAGCTTTTGAAGAAAAGACAGGAAAAGATGGATAGGTTCTTGGATCCAGCAGAAAAGTGGGAAAACCAGGGAGAATGGCAAGGTCCCTGAAGAGCCCTGAAAACAGAGGTGCTGCAGCTGCCCAGCACTCAGAGATGACCTGGTGTGACCTGTCCCAAACTTACCAGACTGTGGGGCAGAGCTCTGCACGTCACTTCTGGTGCGTCCAATCTCCTTTCAACATGTTTAGTTGTATGTTAGAAAAGGGATCACCACTCTTGGATTGCTTCACTGGAAAGAAGGAAGGGGGTAGCTGGGTCTTCCATGATAGTTGCAAAGAATGGTTGGACAGTCTCAAGGAATGGTTGGACAGTCTCAAGGAATGGTCCTTCTAGAGACTGGATGTGGTCCTGAACACCCTGGGCTGGTGGGAGGTGTCCCTGCCCATGGCAGGGGGGACTGAGATGAGCTTTAAGGTCCCTCCCAACCCAAAGCACTCCATGACTCCACGAATGAAGGTGAAGTTGTGCCCCTCAGAGCCCTGTGTGCAACACAGGAGTTTTGTGGCCTGGGTCAGTGTGGAGATCCAGGCTGACCTCCTGCAGGACCAGGCCAGACCCTGGTGCTCCAGAACTCAGTGATCTGGGCACCTTCCTGGGCTCTGCCAGCCGAGCTGCACTTTTGGTTTATACCAGACAGTGAGAACTTTATTACAGACCTGAAAGCAAAAGAGACTCCCCCATGTCCTTTGGGAAGCCATTCCATTTATCACTTCCTGAATCTTTGGCTTAATATCTTGTGACTGATTTCATCCTTTGCCTGAAGAACATTCAAACACTCATTTTCCATGAACCCCACATGGATTTAGATCACCAGGGTGATGCATGGGGTAACTCAGGGAAGGCTGGGAATTATTGCTGTGCTAAGACAGGAATTAGTTTTCCCTCTCCAGCTGAGGCTGCAGTTTCTCCCAAAGCTGGACTGTGCTGTCCCAACAGGTTTGTTCTGGGCAAGAAACACCCCAAGGAAGTCAGAAAGCTCAGGCCTTTCTATACATATTTGTCTGGACTGTTCTAGAAAGGGGAAAGCTGAGAAATAAGGGAGTTTATTATGGGATTGATTTGAAAAGATCCAAGGTAGTGTCTGCTGCAGTCTGAGCTCCCCTTGGCAAGGCAGGGAAGAACCTCTGTCCTTGCCCAGGTTTTTTCTTTTGTTTTGGATTCCTGAAGAATCTGTTTCCCCATGATGGAAATGATGATTAATTACCCTGTAAGACAAGGAGTGTTTTTTACCATCAAGAAATTCCTCCTATTTGAAAGTATTGACTCGATTCCCAAAGAGCAAATGGAATGTGAGACAGTTTCTTTCAGAAATGACGGGGGGATGACTGATGTGTGTTCATCAGCTCTGAATCAAAGCATGTGCTGTGACTCACCCCAGGCCAGTTTCGTTGTTCTTATTCCAGGATCTCCTACAAAGGTCACACTTAACTACTAAAAATAAACCCAGGGCCCCAAAAACATCCTTTCCTCAGCAAACACTTGGAGCAAATATAGGCTACTCCTGTATTAAAAGTACAGATCCAGGTCACTGAGCTGACCTACTTAGGGGATATTTTAGGGCATCCCAAAAGATTTCATGTCCTCCAAATGTCAATCTCCTTTCAGTTCCACACATCAGCATAAGACTTCTGACTTCAGAGAGGACTGTTACTTAGACGGAGATTTTTATCAAAGTTTAACCAGCTTAACATTCCTTATGTGGAACTCCCAGGGAGCTGAGGTGAACTTGACCCCAGAGTCCAACAGCAGGAGGTCTTGAGTAAAACCTTCCTGTGGTCCCAAATGATAGGACTGATTTCTTCTTAGTGCCTTTGGCTGCATGAGGTGTAATTGTACCAAACCCAGGGCAGCAGGGGCTGGGCCCTGTTTAAATGCTGATCTTTGAGAGCAGTCTCTTTCTGAACTCAGAGCCCCAGAAGGCACCTGACTCTCAACCTCCTGTTTTTGCTCACAGAATGGGGTTTTATCTGTAACATGAGCATTCTTCACCTCTGCCTGCCAAGGACAAGGAAGGTTTAAGCTTCCCTTCCAGCCTTTCTTATTGACCACCCTGGGGAAGTCCCTGCCCCATGTTTTCACAGAATCACAGAATCTCTTGGGTTGGAAGGGACCCCCAAGGATTATCCAGTCCAACCCCTGGTCATGCACAGACACCTCAATAATCCCACCCTGTCCCTGAGTGTGTTGTCCAAACCCTCCTGGAGCTCTGGCAGCCCTGGGGCTGTGCCCACTGCCCTGGGGAATTCCAGTGCCCAACCACCCTCTGGGGACAGAACCTTTCCCTGAGATCCAACCTTATCCCCCCTGACACAACTCCAGCTGTTTCTGGGGGTCCATGCTCTTGTTTTGAACAGCACCTTGGGAGCTGCAGCACAGAAGGTGCAGAGTTTGTTACTGATACAAAACACTAGGAAAGTCTGGAAAGCTGAACAGCCAGAGTTTGTGGAAAATTGAACCTTGTGGGAAGTTAAACTTTCATGCAGTCTCCCAGGAGGAACCTCCCAAGCCTGAAATATCCAAAAAGCCTCATGTGCTGAATATTCTCTCTCCCTCATGCAGAAAATCTGGTGCTTCCCTCTGGGCTGACATGGCAGGAGGCACCAGTGTGAGGTACCTGTGGGAGCCTGGAATTCCTGCTAGGCAAGGAATCTGGTCCCACCTGAGTGTTCCTTAGCAAATACTGTCCAAGCAGCTCTCAGCAGGGTGTTTTTGAATACCTTATCAAACCTCATAGGATATTGGTGACAAGTGACAGCACTCAGGGAATGGCTGGAGTTGTGTCAGGGCAGGCTCAGGTTGGATCTCAGGGAAAGGCTCTTCTTTCCCCAGAGGGTGGTGGGCACTGCCCAGGCTCCCCAGGGCAGTGGGCACAGCCCCAAGGCTGCCAGAGCTGCAGGAGGGTTTGGATGATGCTCTGGGGCACAGAGGGTGACTCTTGGGGATGGGCCTGTGCAGGGCTGAGGGTTGGACTGGATGGTCTTTGGGGGTCCCTCTAACTCAGCATATTCTGGGATTCTGTGCTATTTAAATACTACCAAACACTGATCTTTTCCACCCCCTTGCCAGGCTCCCCACCTTACAGCAGGAAGGACAGAACTGTCCCCCCTCCCAGGAGGGGTGTGAGGAGCCATCAGTGAGAGCACATGAGCTCAGAGCTCTTGGGGGGTAAGTGAGGAGGGCACAGGTCAGACACAGCTGGATGTGGGGAACAGAGCAGGGCTAGACAGAGCTGGAGCCCCTCCTGCAGGGCTCTGCCCTCCCCTGCTCTGCCTGCAGTGGCTGCACAGGCTCTGCCTTCTGCTGGTCACACCCAGAGGCCACAACTTGTCTGCTGTTTGCCCCACAAAGAGCTCAGGGGTTCTAGAGTGCAATTCCCTGTTGACAACCCCTCCTCCTTTGCCAGCCTTCTGTGCCCGTGAAGAACACAGACCACTATCTGGGAACTCACCGTTCTGGCTGTGCTTGTCAGGGGCAGCTGCCACACTGTTAATCTGGGAGGTGCCTTTTGTAGGAGAGCCAGATTTTTGAGACCCTGTGCGTGAGTGAGTGGCATTTGGAAGGGTGAGCCCCACCCCCAGTGTGCAGGCTGCTTGGAGGTGTTTCCTGGTGGGACTGAAGGAGAGCACGGCCACGATGTTACAAGGGATTCTAATTAACCACTGGCATTACCAGAGCAAGACCATTAAACCCAGCCTTGTGCCTTTCAGCCTAATCACATCTTCAGATACAATAATACTTTAATAAGCCTTAAGCTGCAATTGATTTTTTTTTTTTTTTTTTTTTTTTTGCTCATACACCATGAATTGAAATCAAGGCAAAAATGGCTGGAAATTATTTAGCAGTTACCAAGAATTAAGGAAAAATCCTTCATTGTTAATCAAAGTGGATTAATATGTATTTTTTCAGTATTGAGGAGCTCTAACATATTTTAGGCAGTTTGTTGAGTGAGCTCAGCCGAGCAGGGCTTTGCTGGGATGGCTCTCACTGAGACGAGTGCTGCTCTTCATCTGCTCCTGTCCAAGCAGCCCCTGATGGCTGAGTTGCCTTCCAGTGCTTCCAGTCTGTACCAGCAGGTGCAGGGAGATGCCTCAGCACTCAGCAAAGGCAGTCATTGCCAGAGGGACCTGGATGGTCAGCGGCAAACACTCCAGATGCCCGTGGTGCCCGTGGTTTGCTGTGCTTTGGGGCTCAGAGGTTGTTCTGGGTACATCACGGGTCTTTATGGTGCTGATACAACAGCAGGAGCTGCTCAGGCCACCCATCAGCCCCAAACTCAGCATTGCAGCAGGGCAGGGTTGAGGATTCTGTCTGCAGAAGGGAAGGCTCTGGGGAGACATTATGGCACCTCCCAGAATCTAAAGGGGCTTCAGGAGAGCCGGAGAGGGACTTTTCCAAAGGGAATGAACAAGGAGGGATGGCTTTAAGCTGAACAAGGGTGGATTTAGATCAGATCTTCAGTATGAGGGTGGGCAGGCCCTGGCACAGGTTGGGCAGAGAAGCTGTGGCTGCCCCAGCCCTGGGACTGTCCAAGACCAGGTTGGACGGGGCTTGGAGCACCCTGGGCTGGTGGGAGGTGTCCCTGCCCATGGCAGGGGGTGGGATGGGATGAGCTTTAAGGTCCCTTCCAACACAAACCATTCCATGACTCTTTGATTCTATTCCTGTATGACAACCACCCTCCAGGCTGTCCTGGCTCAGTGATCTGTTGGCTGGGAGGATGAATCTGTCTCTTGGAATCCACCTAGTGCAGGTCAGGCTGTGACCACCATCCAGGTAGAATTCCCTGTTCTCTTCAATTCTAGATAAATGCTTTTCGAGACACTTTGTGCTCTCACATTTTGCTGCAGTTGGCCCAAACTCTTGGCCCATCTTCCACAGACAAATCCCCACAGCCCCAAGGCTGCCAGAGCTCAAGGAGAGTTTGGATGATCCTCTCAGGCACAGGGTGGATGGGCCTGTGCAGGGCCAGGAGTTGGACTGGATGATGCTGGTGGATCCCTTCCAGCTCAGTGTGTTCTGGAGTTCTGGGATTCCTACACAGCCACAGCCACGAAGTGGCTCTTCCCTGGGCTCCTGCCAGACTATTGATGTTGATCTTGCTGTGGAGACTCCAGTGATGAAGAAAGACAAAGCCCTTTTCAACCACATTGTCCAGCTCCACAAGGAGAGTTCCTGGAGTTATTTGACTCCTTGGATCCCCTAATTTTCCTGTAAGCTCCACCTTCCCTCAGGCTGCTTTCCCCACAAGGTGCACCCACCATACCCAGGGCACTGGTCACTGCCAAGCAGGTTAATTCAGTCCTGCACAGAGCAGGGTTGTCTCAGCAGCACCAGAAGCTCTCATGGTCTTTCTGAGGCTCCTCATACCAAAGCACTTTGCCTGAGACACAGGGCAGGGTGGAGTCCCAGCTGTGCAGCAGCTCACTGAGCCCGGGGGCTCTGCTGGCATTGTCCTCGTCCCTCCCTCAGCCTCTCCATCTGCCTCTGTCATAGTGCAGCTTTTTGGGAAGTTTGGCTAATTTATCATTGCTGCTGGTGCAGTTTCCTGGAGAAACAGGGGACAAACAGAGGTTTTTACTCAGGGACACACAGACTGTAAACTCATCTCATGGTGTTTCCTGCACGGCTCGTGGCAAAGGAGTTGCTGCTGGTGAGCCCAGACCTGCAATAACAAAGCTCCATCACACTGTCCTCATAATGAGCCTCATTATCATTAGTGTTGCAGGCACTGCAGGCCTGTGAAATTGCCTTCCACATGCACTTTGGCTGGGAGAGTCAGTCTGTCCCAGGTGCATGGAGAGGTTGGCCTGCAAGGACCTGATCTCATCCTGCAGCCTCTTCTTCCCACCACATTTATTTTGGCAGGGATTTTCTTGTTTACCTGGGGGACTGGAAGACTTTTTGTAGTTGTACCTCATATTCCATACGGATTCCTCGGGAAGTTCTGGACTTTGGCTTTGCTGGTGAAGAAAACGAACACAAAGGTTTAACAGCATGGAAAGTCACAACTTGGCTTTTCTCCTCTGTTGTGTAGGAGCCTCAGCAGGTTTGGAGGCTGCACCTGCTCTGTACTGTGTGTTCTCTGATGGGTTGGGTTGGTTTGGAGCACCAAGTGGGAAGGGGGCACCAGTCCTGTGTTCTGACATTCCTCTTGCATGGAGTTGTTTAAAGATCTCAGGTTTAGGTTTGGTCCAGCTCTCGTTTTGTGCAGTTTTGGGCACAAAGCTGGTTCCAGGATGTTCCTCCTGGGCACAGGAGGGGGCAAGTTCTCCAAGGAACCTGAAAACCACAACACTGTGCTGTGGGTGCACTGGGAGTTCTGTGCAGTGCCAAGGGCCCACTCTCAGCAGGGCAAATCTGAGCACAGAGCTCTTGTGTTCTGCTTCCAGTGCAAACCTTTGTCAAATCAGCATTTCAGGAACTGGACAAAAAAAAAGTCTAAAAGTCTAAAGTCTAAAAGCCCTGAAAGTCTGTCATTTCAGAGCAGTGTGTTCATTTCAGAGCAGTGTTCACTGCCATGCCATGCCCTGATTCATTTCTGTGAGTGAATGCACAGCTCTGGATTTAAGCCCAACTATTCATCCTTCTCTCTTATTTTTACTTGCAATATTTTACTATAAATTTACTGGAGCAAAGGTGACCTTTGTGGTAGCCCCACATTCTCCCCCCTTTGCTAAAGGGCTCATAAATCCACCTGCAGGCTGATTTGTTATTCGTGGTGCTAAAAGACGTACCTGAGATGGGGGGTTTTAGTGCCTCTTCCCATCATTTTCTCCAGCTCCCATCACTGAGCTGATCAAATTAATTTCTGTTTTCTTAACTCTTTCTGCTGCGACCTCATGCCAGAATAAATACAGTATTTTGGTGGTTCTTATGACAAACAGCCATGCAAAGAGTGCCAGTCACAGATGAGGCCTCTGTATGTGTTGCTGAAAATTATATTGGCCTCTTTAGATTCTCTCTCACATTCCAAACTTTACTGAAAACTTAATCAAATGTTTGGGAAAATACTAGAGAAGCATAAATAGAGATTGACAGAAAACCATCTTGGAATAAATAGAGCTGCTGGAAAAAATACACAATTTTAGACTGTGGGAGAATGACAATGTCACAGGAGGAAATTTCAACAAAACAGGCTGTCATGAGGGAATAAACAGATGTGCAATTAGTGGTGTGGACTGGGGGTGGGAAGGAGCACTGGAGGCTGGGTGCACAGATATGGCAATGTAGAGGTGAATTTACATGGCTCAAGTGGAGCAGGCTCAGACTTCAGAAGGAAGTAGCTGCTTCTCCTTCCATTTCCCGTGGGAAATGTCCTGGAAATACAGGAAAACAAGTCCAGCAAAGCTTTCTGTGTTGTCAGTGCCACCTGTGCCACCCAGCACCACTGGGGCACCCGGGGCCATCAGGGGTCACCTCTCCCAGATCAGCCAGAACTGCCAAGTTCCCCACATTTCATGGGGGGAGAAGTGTGGAGATGGTGCACGAGGATCAGGTGTTTGCTGGGAGCAGCCTGCAAATCTATAAAACTAATTCCTACCTTAGAAACATTAATTAGAATCCTGTCATCAGCTTTCCAGGTAGATCCCAGGAGTGGAAACAACTGACTCACCTGCTGGGTGAGATGCCAGTCCCTGCTTTAGAGCACAACTGTTGGACAACGGGCACAAAACACGGGATCAATAATACTGATATTCCAGCATGTTCCCCCTCTCTCAAACAGCTTCTCAGTCACCTGTTCTGTCTGTGATACAGAGCACAAATGGTGGTGTCAGGTAGGTGTGTCCCCACAGCCAGCCAGGATAAGGAGATTAGGGAGGAATTAGCACTAATTAACAGCTGAGGTATCTCCCTGGAATCAGGTGAGTGCCCCAGACAGAGTCCCAGGACACCACTGCCTGCAGCACTCTCTGAATAAGGATTGCCAGACAAGCTGATGTAAGAAACAACAATTTCCAATGGCATTTCTGCAGAGGAAAGAGCTCTGCAGGTCCAGTTATTCCCTCCAGTCACAGGCAGCTAAAAATGCATCATCCCTGTGTGTGCAACTTGAGGTGCCTCCTGGTCCTCAGGGACAGACCCATGACTGGCACTGAATTCCCACCATCAGCCCTAAAGAGAGGAACACAGAAACCCAGAATCCCAGAATGTGCTCAGTTGGAAGGGACTCACAAGGGTCATCCAGCTCAACTCCTGGCCCTGCCCAGGACACCCCAACAATCCCATCCTGTCCCTGAGAGCATCATCCAAACCCTCCTGGAGCTCTGGCAGCCTTGGGGCTGTGCCCACTGCCCTGGGGAGCCTGGGCAGTGCCCACCACCCTCTGGGGAAAGAAGAGCCTTTCCCTGAGATCCAACCTGAGCCTGCCCTGGCACAACTCCAGCCATTCCCTGGCTGTGTCCCTGCTCCCCCCAGAGCAGAGATCAGTGCCTGCCCCTCCTCTGCCCCTCCCCAGGGAGTTGCCCCTGCAATGAGGTCTCCCCTCAGTCTCCTCTTGTCCAGCTGAACCCCCCAAGTGCCCTCAGTGCCCTCCCACGCTGCCCCTGCAGGCCCTGACCCATCTCTGTGCCCTCCTTTGGCCACTCCCCAATGGCTCAATCTCTCCCTTCCCTGGTGCCCCCCAACCTGCCCCACTATTGCAGCTGAGGCCGCCCCAGTGCAGAGCAGAGCGGGACAATCCCCTCCTGATGCCCCCCAGGGCAGGGATGGCCCTCCTGGCTCCGGGCACTGCTGACTCGGGGCCAACTGGCCCCTGCCCAGGAACCCCCCGGGCCCTTTCCTGGTGCTGCTTTGCAGCCTCTCATTCCCAGTCTGTCCATCCATCGGGTGTTGCCCCATCCCAGGGGCAGAATCTGACACTTCCCCCTGTTGAGCTTCCCATGGTTGGCGATTCCCAGCCCTCTGATCTGTTCAGGTCTCTCTGCAGGGCCTCCCTGCCCTCCAGGGACTCAACAGCTCCTTCCAGTTCTGTGTCCTCTGCAAACTTGTTGAGTGTCCCCTCCAGTCCCATGTCCAGGTAATTTCTCCATGTCCTGGGCTGGGCTCTCAGGGTGGACTTTGTGCTGTGCTGGGGCTCTGCACCATCCACTGTGCTCATGGGAAATTCTTCACTGTAGGTGGGAAACACCAGGCACAGGAATATCTCCCTGACTGCCCCTCTCTGCCCTGGCCAACATCATTCTTGTTCTGCTGTAGGAGAGCCCATTCTTCTGGATTAATGATATGAAAGATTTGAAAGAAAAATGAGAAAATATCCATAACCCTGTGAGGAATCGATAGCCTAGAGGCCCAATTGCAGAGCCATCAATCTGGGCTTCAGTTATACCTGATGTCAAGGATAATTGGAAATAACAGATTCCCTCTGGAGCACTGTATCATACATAATTCTTTTTGGTCAGAAGTTGGACTTCATGATCTTGGAGGTTTTCTCCAACCTTAATCATTCTGTGATTCAATGATTCATCTTGACCAAAAATCAGACTATTATAATTGGGTTGAGCTGGGTCTAAGCCCTCCCATTTGGTGAGAGCACAAGGATCAAAGCTCAAAGAGAAGGGAGCAGAGGGAAGGCTGGAGACAGATGTAACAGCAGGAATAGTAAAATGTTGGGGAGCTCGTGGTGCTCATCCCTGATCTCTATTCTTAGGTACGAAAAAAGGACTAAAAAGGTAATGATAAAAACTGTTCCTGTGAGTCATCAAAGGATTTCAGGGCAAACAGGGAGCAGCCCAGCTGGCTAATCTCAATTGCACCTACATGTCTCAATCCCTGTTGTAAAACTCCCAGTAAAATAAAGCCTTGCAGGAGAAATCAAATAATTAACTGATCCTCCAGCATTTCCTCTGGCACATTGAACAAACCCTTGCACAAAGCCAGTGGTTCCAGCAATCCTCAGGACAGTCTGGTTTTAAAGGAGAGGGCAAAGGGGGCACGTGGCAGTGAGAACTCAGAGAATCCTCCTCCTCTCAGTGGTCACCCAAGATGATCTGAGTGGACCCACAAGGAAACCCATCCAGTGGTGGAAGACTTTATTTATTTCAGGGTTTGTGGTGTCCCAAACCCCAGGCAGGGACTCCCTCGGGCCCATCTCCAGGCTAATCAGCCACACAGGAGCTGTGAGTGTGTGCAAGCGGATCCAGGAGCCTGGATTTAACTGGAGATGCCGAGCAGGGAATGCCAGGGGGGATTAGCCCTTCCTGTCTGCTCCTGTATCAATCACACGGAGCACCAGCAGGCACAGCCACTGCTCAGGTAACAACACCCCAAGTCATTGCTGTCAGGTGAAATGAAATCCTGCTTTGCAAGACAGGAAGAAATCAGGTTTTAAAAAAAACCAACCCTTCCTTTAACATGCAAATCGTGGGGTTGTGGCTGCTCTTCCTGAGCTTTTGTAGACCAGATTTGTGCACGTTTTTGTTGTGATTAAGAATTTCTGGACATCAGCTTCGTGTTTTGCTTTCAGTCTGCTCTGTGCATCTGTCAGTCTGTGACAAATTGAAATGCTATCTTTTCACTCAGGAATGAGAGCTGAGGCTTCTCTGTCTCATCTCTGGAGGAAACCACACCTGTTTTGAGGTTTTCAGCGTAGGAGTAGCCACAACAGCCAGTCTGAAATCTGCACTTTGCTTACCAGAGCTTCCCCTGAAGGGCACAAGGTGTCCCAGTATGACCAGCACAGTGCTGGGGGAAGGAGGGAGCTTGGCCCATCTCCAGAGGGAGCAGAGTTTGGTGTCCTCCTGCCTTTCAGCCTCCCAGCATCTCCTGCCAGCCACTCAGTTGTCACCAAGCTCTTTTTCTCCCTGGGGAAGCTGTTCCTTCACAGCTCCAGCAAGGTCCTGCTTCCTGCCTCCCCCTGCTCCGTGTGTATCTTGTGCACAGCAGGAACAGCTTCAAAGGAATCCTTGTTCTCTCAGCCTCCTGTTAGTTTTCCAGCCCTTCCACAGAGCCAAATGAACGGGTCAGCAGGGAGGTGCCTGAGTCAGGGGCACTGTCTGGCCTGAGCTGATGTGCAACTTCAAGCTCACGGAGAACAGGCTGTAGTTTGTGCCTGATGTCAGAGCAGATGTTTCCATTCTGCTCCCAGTTACATGATGAGTGAAATGGGGAGTGACCCTCTGGGACCACCACAGCACCCAGGGTGTGCAGAACCTGCCCTAGGGATCATCAGAGTTACTGCCCTTGGTCTGAATTAGTTTCAGGGGAAGGAGATTGAGTTTGTTGATGATGAACTCGATCCTTCACCTTTGTTTTGTATTAGGACAGTAACAATAGGAAGAGAGGAAAGACCCAACATGGAGGAGGAAAATCCTTGGGGGTGCTGCTCTGGGACACCCAGCAGGAGATGGAAACCTTCCAGTGTGTCCCTGGGAGAAACCCCAGCAGGATTTTCCCCTCACTGACAGTGACTCCATCCTGCTCTGGACCAAACTGCTCTGGTCACATCAAGGTGGCCCCTGCATGGCAGGGCCACATCGTGTGAAATCCCCTCCAGATCCATCCCAGAGCTGACTTTGCTTCAGGCAGAGGAAGCAAACTCTGCCCAGAGGTAACACTGCATGTTGGACATTTGGCATCCCCAGCTGCACCACTGGGGTTCATCCTGTGCTTCATTTTGCCTCAGGGACCAAAGACTTTCTACCCGAGGCTGGCTGGGCTGTGCTGAGCTCGAGATCATCACTGGTTTGCTCTTAGTCCTTAGCACAGGACCAGGCAGATGTTGCTCTTCCCCCACTGAGTGGGAAACAACAGCAGATGGTGGTGTTGAAGTGGGAGCTGTGTTTGGACAGCACTGTCTTCTGAATCCTCCCTAAGAGAGCGTGTGATGTGAAGTGGAGGAAAACATGTAGTAGGTTAAAGCAGTCCTGGTAAACAAGCTTATCTTACAACATTGGAGCTCAGTCACTGCTCTTGAAACGAAGGAAGTGGCATAAAAATTAATCCTGGCTCAGCATGTCTCTCTGCCTGGCACCCCAGGGACCAGAGTTCTCCCCTGACATCACCAAAGTCGGGCTCTGAGGAAGGTGTGAGATTCCTCAACAGATCTTTACAGAGAAGACACAGCCCTTGTCCTTCCTCCCTCTGTGCTCCCCCCAGCCTGTCCTGCTGCAGCCCCGTGGGAGGAGTGAGGGCTCAGTGGCACCGAGAGACACAGCCAGGGAATGGCTGGAGTTGTGTCAGGGCAGGCTCAGGTTGGATCTCAGGGAAAGGCTCTTCTTTCCCCAGAGGGTGGTGGGCACTGCCCAGGCTCCCCAGGGCAGTGGGCACAGCCCCAAGGCTGCCAGAGCTCCAGGAGGGTTTGGATGATGCTCTGGGGCACAGGGGGTGACTCTTGGGGCTGGGCCTGGGCAGGGCTGAGGGTTGGACTGGATGGTCCTTGGGGGTCCCTTCCAGCATATTCTGGGATTCTGCAGCTGGTGATAAGCAGTGCTGCCAGCTGGTCCTTGCAGCTTGGCATGAAACATGTGGATATACTGGACTTTCCTGCTTCATTGTGGAGTGCAGCAGCCCAGGGATTCACCTGCACAGGGGGGTTAATTGCTTTCAGGCAAACACCCTCCCTCCAGCTGTACTCGCTCAAAATAGCAAGTGAAATCTTGCATGAGTTTATCTGTGTTATGAAGAAGATTAAGTTCCTGGTTACAAAATTGGAAGTACAGTTGTAAAAGAGGAGAACAAAATGCAATCTCAAGGCCCCCCCCCACTCCTCAGAACACTTCCCCCCTCCTCTGTGAGTTTCTGCAATCAGATCAGGGTTGGAGAGACAAGGCCAGCTCTGAGTGCTGGGCTCTTGCCTGGCCAGGCATATCCATGGATTCTTTGCTGCTGCTGAATGCAAATGAAGCTTCAAAGTGGTTGGAAGAGCTGCCTCTCCCCTCCCTGGCTCTGCTCTCCATGAGGGGATCTGGCTGGGCTTCAGTGTGTTGTGAATTCTTGCTGTCTCAGACTGAGGATGAAACATCCTTAAGCTTCTCTGCAATCACTGTCCTTTGATGTTTATAAGGTTTTGAGGAATGTTGACTCCTCATTTCTGTTCCCCTTTTTTCCCTCAGGAAGACAATTGACTTGTAGCTGTATCTGCTTCCCCTGTGAACTCAGGATTCAGCACCATGTGCCAGCTCTAGATCACAAATGTGCCAATGGGCTTTGTTGTTCCCTCAGACGAGACACCTCACATTTACCAAAGCAGAGCCTGAGGAGGGCTGGAAATGAGGGGCTGGAGAGTGTGCAGGGAAGGGAAAGGAGCTGGGAAGGGGCTGGAGCAGCAGGAGGGGCTGAGGGAGCTGGGGGGGCTCAGCCTGGAGAAAAGGAGGCTCAGGGGGGCCCTTCTGGCTCTGCAAGTCCCTGCCAGGAGGGGGGAGCCGGGAGGGGTCGGGCTCTGCTCCCAGGGAACAGGGACAGGAGGGGAGGGAATGGCCAGGAGATGGTCAGGTGGGACAGCAGGAGGAATTTGTTGCTGGCAAGGGTGGTGAGGCCTTGGAAGGGGCTGCCCAGGGAGGGTTGGAGTGCCCAGCCCTGGAGGTGCCCAAGGCAGGACTGGCCGTGGCACTCAGAGCTCTGGGCTGGGGGCCAAGGTGGGCATCGGGCACAGGGTGGGCTCCTGGGCTGGGAGGGCTTTGCCAGCCTTAGGGATTCTGGGATTGTGTGATTCCCTGCCTTCCCTGTGCCTGTGCTGTCAGCAGGAAAGGCCCTTGAGCTTCAGGAGCCAGCCTTGGTGAGGTGATGTGTAACTGTGGGATGTCTCTGAGGTTCCTCAGCACTATTATTCCACAGAATAACTGGAAAATGAGGGGCTTTCCCAGGGCACTGGGAGCAGGATGCCTTGGGAGTCTGCACCAAACCACTCTGACACCCCCACTGGCATTTCCAAAGGGTCCTTCATACAATCATGTGGTACAGGATTCCAAACTTATTCTAAATCTAGAGGATTTCCCAAGCTCTGCAGAACAATTGCATAATGATGAAAGTGCTTATAAACCCCTCAAAGGGTTGTTTTTTTTTTCTTTTCTCTTTCTGTGGCCATAAAATGAAATGTTTTATTCACATCCATACTCCCATGGGCTCAGTTTCTCTAATAAGAGATGCCACAAATGAAACTGTAACACCAGCACTGGATTAGAACATTTTGTCATTAAACTGCTTAGAATTGTTTTCAGTCTCTTGCTTTAACTTGGATAAATTGGTTCATCATTAGTTTCCACAGTGAGATTTCCGTTTCCCTTGCTCTGTGTTTGATACCAAAGTGCTTCAGAGCAGCTTTGCTAGTGAGATACTGAGTCAGGGAGGAGACAAGCTGTTCCCAAACACAGGTGCCCCTCTTTTCTACAGCAAAGATACTTCCAGAGAAAGACATTGTTGTGTTTCTTATCGGGCTTGTATATCATTTAATATCAGTGTCAACAAGTATTAATGTCAAAAATGTACTTTATTCTAACAGGATTTCGAATTCTGGTGTGTTCTGTATGAATTCAGATCATTTTGATCACTCCCTGGCACGTTTGCCTGGCTCAGCAGACACGAGGCACTGACAACAGGCTCCCAGCACTCCAGGAACTGTCCTGCTGGGAGCATTGCTCATTGCTCAGACCTTCTGCTTTCTTGTCACCCCAAAACCTCACCAGGGCTTGATTATTCCCTCCCCACTGTTACATCCCAGTCACTCAGAGGTGAGCCCTGGGCACTGCTTGGTTGACCTTTCCAAAGGTCAAACGTTCTCCTGGCTGGGTGTTCTTCTGCAGGGCTGGTGCTCAGCCTCTCCCCACTGAGTCCTCTCTGCCCCCAGGATCCTCCTCCACGGTTCCTCCTCTTGGGGCTTCATTCAACACATGACAAGGGAGGCAGAGGCTCATCCAGACCAGTTTCAAGCTTCTGCTGGAAGTGTCTCACTTTGGGAGCACGTTGTGTGTCCAGGGCACAGTTTCCCTCTTTAGCCAGTGAACAGAAATGGGTGTTTCCAGAACAATGAATTCCTTCTGCTGGCCCACCAAAAACTGGGAGTGCAAAGTGCCCCTTCCAGTTTGGTCTGTCAGGGTCACCACTGCTGGACAACCCAACCAGAGAGCTCTTGTCACACAGCTGAGTGTCTAAGAACAACTCACTGTTCCTGTGGAGGGATCCAGGTGCCAGCCCAGGGCTCAGGGCTGGACTGTCTCTCTTGGCACACTGGGAGTCACAGAATCCCAGGATCCCAGACTGGTTTGGGTTGAAGGAAGCTCAAAGCTCATCCCATCCCACCCCCTGCCATGGGCAGGGACACCTCCCAGGTTGCTCCAAGCCCCTCCAGCCTAGCCTTGGGCACCCCCAGGGCTGGGGCAGCCACAGCTTCTCTGGGCAATGTCTCAGGTGCCTCAGTCACACAGGGAGGTGGCCCTGGCACTCAGGGGGGTGAGGTTTATGACATCAGAGGCTCTGCAGGCTCATTCCACCCCCAAGGACAGAAGGGAGGGGTGATGTCCATGCTCACCCCACTGGTCAGGGCACAAGGTGGGCACAGTGCCACAGCTGGGCATCCCAGCCAGCTGGAACGTGGAGCTCTGTGGAAAGGGTGGTTGTTCAACACCCCTCAGTTCCAGCAGACCAGATACAGGTGGAGCAGCTGCAGGGAGAGGAAAGGAAGGTATTTAAGTTCTTAATTTACAAAGCTATGGGGACGGGTAGCTGAGTTGTTTTCTAATTATTGAAATCACATTTCCCAAGGTGATTTCACAAAGGGATGTGTGGAGAAATCCTGCCACTTCCCTGAGGAGCTCAGGCTGCCCAAAGGCCTAACGGGATTCTTTGGCTCTGTGATGCTGCTGTGAAGGGCCCTGTGTGTGCCCAGCACGGAGCAGTTTGGGAGCAGCCCCACAGCTGGAGCAGCTGGGCCCTGTAGCTGGCACAGCACAGGCAGCAGCACAGCCTGGCATGAAGGTGACCTTCACACTCAGCCTGTGGGATGGAGTCAGTCTAAAGGGGGTTTGTCACTCTGTGGAGGAGAACTGGGGGTATGACAAGCAGTGCTCTCAGACGTGCCCTCCTCTGGAATTAACTCTTGCTTTTCTTGCATTTATGGCCTTAGTGGTGCAAGTCCCTTCTCCCTGTGTGTGACAGTGGGCAATGCCCTTTCCCCATCATTACCTTCTGTGTAACTTCGGTAAAGGAGGACACCCCTGCTTTGGTCCTGGGAAAGCAATCATTCCATCATTTATGTGGGAAGCCCTGTGGGATCCCAGGTTTGGATGTGATGGTCTGTCAGCACCCCCAGCCCAGGAGATGTGTCCCACTGACACCATGGAGATGATCTTATAAACTGAGCAGGCAGCCTGGGCTGAAGCAGAGGGGGAGGGATGAGAAAGGCTCTGAATGTCCCATCCATTTCTGGTTAGAAATGAGCCCCAGGCCAGGTCTGTGCTTTGTGCAGGAGCCTAAGCCAGGAGAACTTGTCCTGAGGGAGGTGCTGAGAGTTCCCATGGGATTGGTGGGGTTGGCACAGGGTGGGTGTGCTGTGTCCATTCCCTCGGTGGGAGTGGGACAGCAGAGGTGCAAATCAACCCTGTGAGAGCAGTGAGAAAGGAATAGCAAACAAACTGGAGAATTTTGGCCCTTGTGTCCATGAGAAAGCAGCCTGGGCTCTGTTGTGTGGTTAAACACATGGCAGGTGTGAGGGATTTGGTCCTGCCAAGGTCTGCACGGGCTGGGGAGATGAGCCCAGAGCAGCAAGCAAATGCTTGGTTGATTGCAGACATAAATAATAAAAGTCCCTCAGAGATTTACAATAAGATTGAGCAGAAAATATTACCTGTGGTACAATTTTCAATCAGTAGCCAAAGCTGAGTGCTGCAGCCTGGTTTGCAGTTATGCTTTTAGCATATATTTATTAATGTTAATTAGCAGAAGTTGTTCAAATGTGTCTGCTAGAAGGCAACATCAGCATATCTTCCACTGCTGCATTTCCCAGGGAGGGCTCAGTGCAATACCTGAGAATAGTCCTGCTGGCTCTGTAATGAGATCTTTATTATTCTCATAATTATCACGGATGGAATAATATTTTACACTTGGAAAGAAAGCTTATTCTTACAGGATCCCCACAGGCCTTCCAATCCTCTCCAGCCTGGAGTACATCCTGAAAAGGCCAAGGACACGAGCTGCATTCACAGCACTGCTCAGAGATCAGGGACCTCAGGACATTTTGCCTCTCAAAAGGCCTCCCTAGAAAAAGGAGCTTTTCTTGCTGTTCTAGCAGGTTTGTTGAGAACACGGGGCTCACTCTGAGTCATCACAGCCCTGTATTTATAGCTGGGTTTCACAAAGAATTCTCCATCCTTGGGGGTGTTCAAGCTGTGGCCATACAACACCACAGCCCACCTGGTGGCCACCAGGGCTGCTTCTCTGCTGTGTCTTGGTGCTCATGAGACTGTCCAGTCAAGTTTGAACCTCGTTTTGAAGATTTCCCCTCCTCTGCACACAAGGGAGCCTTTCCCAGTGGGACCAACACATCACAGAGCTGTGCCTGTGGGCAGGGGCACCACAGACCCAACTGGGACTGTGCCTTGGCCAAGGCTCATTTGTCCTTCTGCAGATTCTCCAGCATTTGGTCAAGTGCTGTTTTAAACCCCTGCATTCCCACCACCCTCCAGAAATGCAGTATCAAGCAGTATTGGAGCTTTTCTTAGAAAACGTCCCCTGTTGTGCAGTCCCATTTCCCACTATCAGCCTCACCTCTCCACTTTAGGCTGGTCCTTATCAGGCTGCACTAAACAGTTTGCTCCTTGCCCGGCTGTTTAATCGCTGTTTGGCCAAGCCATGCATAATTTAATTCCTTTAATCTTTCCTCTTTAGCTTGTCCTTCAATCATTTTGTGGCTGTTCCAAATGCCCTCAGTTTTCCCTATGACCTTGTGGTGCTGACACACCAAACTCCCCTGGCCTGTAGGGCCCCTGCTCTCTGTTGGCTGCAGATCTGTATGGTGGTCACAAATCTATAGGGTGATCACAGATCTGTGGGGTGATCAGAGATCTGTGGGGTGATCACAGATCTGTGGGGTGGTCACAGTTCTGTAGGGTGATCACATCTGTATGGTGATCAGAGATCTATGGGGTGATCACACATCTATAGGGTGATTACAGGTCTACAGGGTGATCACAGAGCTATAAGATGAGCACAAAGCTATAGGCTGATCACAAATCTATAGGGTAATGCTATAGGCTGATCATAGATCTATGGGGTGATCACAATTCTATAGCGTAATTACAGATCTATAGGCTGATCACAAATCTATGGGATGATCACAGTTCTATAGGGTGATCACAGATCTATAGGTTGATAACAGATCTATAGGGTGATTCTTTCATAAGGCTCATATGCAGATTTGTCATGAATTTGTTTCCCCGTTCCACTCCAGGATTTCTTAGCCATAATCATTGCACAACTTCCCCTTCATAACAGAGATTTGCAAGCTGTGCTATTCCCTTTGAAGTTCTTGAAATATTCCCTCAAACTTTGTCCCCTGCTCTCTCTCTAGCTGCTCTTTGCATTCCCTCTCCTGCATTCCCAGGCTTGATCAATAACCACTTATCCAGCTAGAAATTGTGTTTTACAAAAATCCTGCCCTTTTCTAATGAAACCTTTGGACAATGCTGAGGTCAGTACAGCCCTCCCCTTTCTGCACATTCCTGTATCTGCTGCTGAATAGGAAGTGGAGCATCTTACAGGAAAACTTAAGAGTCATGATTTAATCAGTGTTGGCTCAATTTCCCTGCCTAGGATGGAGAGGAAAGGGTGGGAAAGGTAAGAACATCCCGCTGAACCTTTCAGAGACTTTCAGATCCTTAAACACTGACTTTGGCAGCTCTCCTGGAGCAGAGCCTTCCCCACAGAGGGTCCCTGCCCTGAGAGAAGAGGGCTGAGCAGCCCCTGTGCCACAATAGGCTTCCATTTGGGAGGAGAGCTCTGAAAATAAGCACATCAAGACTTCTTTGCACATTCTTTGCCCTTCTTTGCACATTTGCTCCTCTCTGAGCAGCAGCTGGGACAGCTGGGGCAGTTCAGCCACAAGGGCACTGGCCCTGCAGCCACACTGTCCCCTGGAGAGCTAAGGGAAGGTCTGAGTTCTGCTTGGAAGTGCCAGAAGTGCCAGGAACCTCATGTCCATGCCATGGAGAGAGGGCTAGAGCAGGATGGCATCTTACAGTGGGGTGTGCAGTCAGGGTGGGAAGAATGCAGGTTGTGTAGTGTATGAAGAGTGGGAAGGGCATTTTAATATGGGAGTCAAGAGGAATAAACTTTCCAAGAGAGTGTTCCCAGATGGAGAAACCTCGTGCTTCGCCCTTCTCAGCCTGCACTGCAAGTTTCTGCTCTTCCTCCAAAGGGCTGAGCCCTGAAGAGGCCCCTGGACCCCAGTCCTGCCTGGGGTGCTTGTTGGAAACATTCCTGAGCTTCCCACAAAGAGCAGCCCACTCAGCCCACCCAGCTCCACCCCACGCTGCAAGCACTGAAACAGCTCCACACGAAATACAAACATCTAATGGAATGTAATTACCATCTGCTGCTTTCCAAGGCAGCACATCCCAATTACCAATTGGGAAATAATTACAGCCCACAAGTCCCCATCACAAGGGCCTCAGCTTCCCTCCTGGAGCTGCACAACTTCCCAGTTCTTAAGGAACTGCAGCCCTGCTGCAGGTGCTGACACATCTCTCACCTTTCTTGGGCTGCTGAAATGCACCAAACATCAGCAAAGTATTTGTTGGAAATAACAGTGATTCCATAAATAGTGATACCCATTCTCTGAGGGCTCACCCTGTGTCAGCCAGAGGCATTTCAGGAGCATTTGATGTTACTTACCCCTTAAGCAAAGATTTCAGGAAGGCAGGGGAGGAACAACCCAACTTCAGTTTGCTGGTTTGGGGAATTTTAGTACCTATTTAAAAACTGAAACAAAGAAAGGAAACCAGTTACTTGCAGCAGGATCCTCCAGGGATGGAGCTTCACAACACCAACCCCAGCAGCAAATCCTCTGCACGGAAGGCTCATGTGAGCACATCTGCCCATGTGAAATGGCAGGTTGAGACCTGGACAGATCAGAGGGCTGGGAATCGCCAACCATGGGAAGCTCAACAGGGGGAAGTGTCAGATTCTGCCCCTGGGATGGGGCAACACCCGATGGATGGACAGACTGGGAATGAGAGGCTGCAAAGCAGCACCNTCCCCAGAGGGTGGTGGGCACTGCCCAGGCTCCTCAGGGAGAGAAAGAGTCGAGAAGGTGGTAAAGAATAGATTGGCTGCAGCAATGGACATGCAGAAGGAGTCAGATGAGGTGCCAGAGGAGCAGGGAGGAGCATCTCATCCTTAAAAATGAAAGGGGACAGTAAAAGTGAGAAGAGTTGGTGTCCAAGCAAAACAGAGGGCAGAGAATGTGGACAATGAAATGGGAAAGCAGAAAGGAGAGTGTTCTCAGGCACAAGACAAAGGGGGAGGACTGGGAACACACAAAGAAGAGTGGGAAGGTCTGTGTGGTTGCAGAACTTGCTGGTGAGGAGAGGAAAGGAAAGAACAAGTGTGAGGCAGCAGGACACTGAACAGCAGGGAAAACCTGCCAGAGCACCCAAACGGGTCTGTGTAAAAGGGCTGGAGCCTCAGTGTGTGAACAGAAGGAACAAAACCATTGTGGAGATGTGAAATCAGAGCTGATGGGGTTAATGAGCTTGGGGGAGCAGTAACTGGGATGGGTGTTGGCAGTGCAGGCTGTGAGGGCTGGGCAGGTGGGGTGGCAACACGATGGACTGATGAGAAGGGCAAGGAGGCAATGGAAGTGTGTCCTGGGCATCCCAAATCTGGGCCAGAAGGGGGAGAGGCTTCTACAGGAAGGCTGTTTGCAATGAATGAGCTGCAGATTTGCAGGGTTGGAGCTGGAAATGGGCAAACTCACCCAAATTAGTGTCAGTGAAGGAATTTTGGGGCTGGGGGGATATTAATTCCCCAGATTATAGTTCACAGAACAAGAACATCTCTGGTGTCTTGGACCTGATAGCACAAGAGTTTCTTTACCCAACAGCCCAAAAGCAAGAGGCAAAACTACACTGAGGAGTTGTGAGTCATTACAAAATGCATGTTGGACACACTGACCTTGGGTGGGATGAGCATTAAAGGCTTCAACTAAAATTAAATAACAGGGCAAACAGTAGGATGGATCTGTGGGCGAAGTTCTTCAGACCAAAAAGGAAAGCTCTTACGAGCTCAGGGAAGGGTTTAGCAAGGCCTGAGGAGCTCTAGGACTTCAGTCCAGAAACAGCATCACAAATTCCAGGTGCAACACTCTTAGGTGTCTGTATCCAAGATTTTCAGGGAAGAGGACACCACAATTAACTGAATTTAGAAATAGTAGGAATAAGCAGAGCCTGGAAGGAAGGATAGCAACCCATTCCTTCAGCAGTGCAACCAGGAATGTGTGGTTTCTTAAGGATGTGTTGTGATTCCTGCACTACATTTACCCTCCTAAAACCCACAAAACAACATCAGAGACCCCAACCTCAAAACATTGATTTCTCACATAGCACTTGATATCATCCCCCACAAGCTGTGGGGAGCCTGGAGACATCACAGGCTCTTCTTGCAGGCAGAGCTGGAGGCATGTGCTGACTGACAGGGAGGCAGCTGCCAAAGGGAAGGGATAATGGCTCAGAGATGCTTCTTTTCCCTCTGTGGAACCACTAATTTGAATCTCTCTCATCTCCTCAGCTGCCAGTTTTTGAAAATACTTGCAGACTCTTAATTATCACAGGTGCTCCCACCATCCTGTCAGGTGGGCTGGAAATTGGCCATTGGGTTTGAAAGTTATTGCAGGAGAAGAAGGTGAGGAATGAAAATCTGGGTTGTTTTTTTTTTTTTCCTTGGGAAACCAAACTAAAAGAGATTGATCAGCAAAATGGTACATCTTAGAGGTCAAGCAGTGTAAGTGATGAGGGAAGAACTGCCAAGTGTCACAGTGAGTTACATGTTAAACCAGAGAAAAAGCGCCTTGGTTATGTAAATGAAGAGAGGATGAGACAAGAGTAAGTGAGACTAACTGAGATGAGGGGGAGTTCGATTAAAGCCAGGCTCAGTCTGACTCCAAACGAAAAGGAGGGTCTGTCTGCCATTTTTAACGATGTGGAGTTCAAGCAGGATGTCAGAAACACAGGCACAGAGCAGAGCAAGTGCACCAAGCAGAGGTGACACTCCAGGAGTTGGGGCACAAGCCCAGGAGGCTCCAAATGCTGCAGTGCAGGGCCTGGGCTGAGCAGCAGCACTTTGGGGCTGCACCTCCCCCAGCAGGCCCATTGCTGCAGCACTGGAGAGTGGCCATGCATGGTGGGTCCCCCCAGAGCCCAGAGCTGGGTCCCCTCACACAAGCAGCTTCCAAACCAGCTAAACTGGTTCCTCTCTGAGCAGCAGCTGGGACAGCTGGGGCAGTTCAGCCACACCCGAGTGAAGGGACACCCAAGGGACCCTGCCAGGCTCATGCCACAGTGCCTGCCAGGCTGTTCCCAGCACTCCCTGCTGCCCAATCTGCTGGGAAATCCTGCAGGGAGTATTTTAACTCTGGGGGATTTGATCTCCCCTCCTGATCCCAAGGCCAGGAGGAAGCACATCCCACTCTCCCTGGGACGAAACACCCACCACTGTCAGAGAGTCCTCACATGGAAGGGCAGACAGCAGGATTTGGAGCCTGGAGGTTGAACTCAGCTTGAGTCCAGCTTTGAAATAGATTTTGAAGGCAGAAGTAATTAAAGGCCTGGCTCTAAGTGGGAAATAGGCCAGAGTGAAGCTGTGACTTTATCTAAAGGGGATTGTGGCAGCTAATCAGATATCTTTCCCTGATAAGGTAATGGAGTTTTTAGACAAAGGGAACATGGCAGATCCCATCTCTGTGGGCTGTGACAAAGCACTGGATCTGGTGTCACATGAGCAACTCATTAGTGGTGCTGAGCAAAAGGAGGATTATGGAAGAATTAGAAGGGGAAGGAAGAACTGCACAAAGACAAGACAGAAAAGATCTTGTGTTAAAGGAAGAGTCAGGCTGGCAGGAGTTTGCCAGAGGTCCTAAAGGGCTGGGCCTAAGGCCAATATTATTCAATATCTTTATGGAAAATATCAATAAAAGTATGTAATGTGCTAATAATTAATGGCTGGGGAGCACTGTAAGTAAACACAGCCCAAACCTGGGTATGGGGGCAAATATCGGACAGTCCTGAGGAGCAGAGAAGTCAAAGTGGGGAGGAACATTCTTACAGTGAAAACTGGAGCAGAATCCAGTTGTAGAGGTGCTTTGGTGACCCAGGAGTGTCTCTGTGTCCAGGTCCTTCCTTGGGTTAAGTGCCTGGGAGTTTTCACTGTCCCATTTAGTGGGTTGCTGGAGTGCTCGTTGGTTCTCAGCTTGGGGTTAAGCTTTGTGAACTCCACCATTCATGAGATATTATTTTCCTTTAATGAGCTCCCCGTAGATATTTTCACATTTATCAGCAAGTTAATTAGTTTTGTAGACCAGGATACCCTACAGTTCTCATTTCCATGCAGTGAACACTCCAACTCTCCACCTCCTAGACATTCACTGACAAGCATGACAGGAGGGACTGCAGTTTTTGCACACAAGGAGCTCAGGATCCGAAGTGTGGAGGGGGAAAGCCAGGCTGGAGTTTGGTGCCCTGGTCAGCTGTGGCTGAATGGCTCTGACACAACCCTTTGCCTGAAGCACCAGCAGGTTTTGACAGGAATCCCAGAATCCCTGAGGTTAGAAAAGCCCTCCCAGCCCATGGAGCCCCCCCTGTGCCCGATGCCCACCTTGTCCCCCAGCCCAGAGCTCTGAGTGCCACGGCCAGTCCTGCCTTGGGCACCTCCTATCCTGAGTTGGAAGGACCCCCAAGGAAAGGAGAAAGTTTCATAGAACTACACAAACCTCAGAAATATCAATTGCATGATCAAGAGTATCAGAAACACTTTATTCCCTTTCTTCCTACATTCTGTGGAAAATAACTTCCCATTGGTCCAAATTCCTGCATTTTCTGAGCACTGACACAAACCAAACCACCCCAGTTTGTTCAGCCCTCACCGTTTCAGCCTCCCAGTTACAGAGTCAGACAAGCAGATTTCTAGGAAGGCAAAACTCTGCTGAAGAACTACCAGATTTTTCATTCATCAAACTTCCAAGCTCTGAACCAAACTCCCTGTTCTCCCTGGGCCGTGGATGTGCTGGATTGGAGGTGGCAGCTACTACAGGAATTACCAGAGGTGCTTCTTTTCCCTCTGAATACAGAGGAGTAAATGTTTGTTCTCTGCAGTAACAGTTTGTTTTTCCTCCTTCCCCCTCCCTCTTCCATGTTGTTTCACATGGAAACAAACACATATTTGTTTAAAGTATTTAATCCTCAATATCTCTTGAAATCTGTGTGATTGGGTGTCCTGTATCTTCCTGCCTTCTACAGGAGATTTACAGGAGAAAAAAAAAAATCACTGTCTGAAGTGTTGCATGTGGTGGGAATTCCAGTTCTTTTTCCTCACATGTCACATGTTTAGAACTTTCATTCCGACTGGGAACCATTTCAGCACTGGGTCCTGGACAGCTGCACCCTGACTGCAACTCGAGGTGCCATTTGGACACACGTGGCCCCTTTTGTGGTCTGTTTTCTGTACAAAAAGGCTCATGCCTGGTCTGGACAGCTGTTTTCAGTAAACTCTCAGCTCCTGTGTCAGACAGGGAGTTTGCAGGGCCCCTTGGCAGGTTACATGGAATCCTCTGGGGCAGCAAAACCACTGGGAGAGCCTGCAGAGGCCATTCCACAGAATCACAAATGGGTCAGGTTGGAAGTGCCCACAGTGGGTCACTGGTGCCCCCTCCCTGCTCCAGCAGGGCCAGCCCAGAGCACATGGCACAGGGTTGTGCCCAGAGGGGGCTGCAATATCCCCAGGGAGGAGNCATACACCCCAGGATCCAACTGGCCATCCTGACCCCACTGCTGGCTCGGGGCAGTTTGTTGTCCCCCAGGTCCTTCCCTGCAGAGCTGCCCCCCAGCAGGTCACCCCCAGTCTGTGCTGGTGCAGATTATTCCTCCTCAGGTGCAGGACCTGCATCTCTGAGCTTATGAACCTCCAAGGACAGGTTGCCTGTAGAGGAAGCATCAGGCCACATTCAGATGTGAATCCCCCCAGGCTCTCCCACAGCCACCAGAGAGAGAGACAGGCATTTCTAAGGCACAATTCACCACACACATCTGAAAGAAAAGCTTCCTATTTCTGCCCCTGGCTGCAAGGGAGTGTGAGCAGAGCAGCTCTGAGGGAGATGTCTGCATCAGAGGTGTCAGAAAGCACGGTCTGGGAAGTCAGGGTTCGTTTCACCCAAATTCCAAGTGTCATGATGCTAAAAGAGCCTCTTGCTGGGAAAAGGTCAGCTCCTTTACTCCTCATTATTCATTATCCTTTCATATCTCTTTACCATCAGCGGTTTGAAAAGCTCCTGTTGCAGCACGTTTAGTGGTGAAATGGATGAAGTGCTTTCTCCCCCCATGCTGTGACCTCTGTGGTGCCTGTGAATAAAACTAATGACAATAAATTATAGAGGTGTTGCTGGAGATTGCCAGAGGAGTGACAAAATGTGCTGGCAGTCAGCAGAGCATGTTTAAAACACACAAGGCAACTGTTGCCTACCAAGGGACGCCCAAATGCATCAGTAAACAGAGCGAAGTGGCATCCTGGTGCACTCGAGAGCTCCCTGTGCCTTTCAGCTCCAGCCTCTCTGCTGCTTCACCTCACAGGGCACCTCTTGCACAGCTGTGCTGCTTCTCCCTCTGCTGAAAACACATCTGGAGCTTCCAGTGACACCCCAACCCCCCCAGCTCTCTGCCCTGTGACACGTGCAGGATGCAGGTGTCTCGAGCTGTATTTCTCTGACAGGTTGCAATTAACTGTCTGTATCACAAGATCAGCGAGGCTTCCCCAGTGGACGAGGCAGGTTGAGCAGAGCCCTCAGCCCACGTGCAGGGGATTATAGACATCTGTGTTTAGCTGTGCTGCTGACCCAGCTGGGAGCTGCCTGCACCCTGTCCCTGCCCCAAGCCTTGCTCATGTGTCTGTTGACTGCTGCCTTCTCAGGTGTTAAATCATGGGCAGGGAGCCCATGGAGTGCTGGCACAGGGGGGCACACCAGGTCGGTCCAAAGGCCCACCAAGTCCATAATTACCAGCTGAGACCAAGGAAAGGTGAGCACACAGCACATCCAGGATGGAATGTGCACACAGATCCCCAGCCCGTCCAGCCACACCTGACCACGAGGAGCCTTGTGCTCCCCTCCCCCTGGGCAGCTCAGCCAGCCCCACACCAGAGGACCAGCTCTCTCCAGGCCCTGCCACCTTCTCAGCACAGCATCTTCTGAGTCCCCTGAGCTCCACCTGCTGCTCTGACCTCTTTGCCTCAGTCACTCACCAGACCATGCTTTCCAGGCTCTCACGCTGTGCCTGGGATGAAAAAATGCACTGGTTCCTTTGCAGTACATTCCAGCACCTCCTCACTGCCTCAGTGACCTGGATAACATGACACAGACCTGATGCTTGTGCAAAACTGGTTGTGAGCCCCTTCACTCACTGTGACCACAAACCTGCACCTCTGTTGCTCCCCTGCTGCCTGTGAACTGTGAACTGCTCTGTCCCATCCCACAAAAGAATCCCAGAATCCCAGAATATCCTGAGTTGGAAGGACCCCCAAGGACCATGCAGTCCAACCCTCAGCCCTGCCCAGGCCCAGCCCCAAGAGTCACCCCCTGTGCCCCAGAGCATCATCCAAACCCTCCTGGAGCTCTGGCAGCCTTGGGGCTGTGCCCACTGCCCTGGGGAGCCTGGGCAGTGCCCACCACCCTCTGGGGGAACAACCTTTTCCATGGCTGCTTCCCTTCCTGACCAGGGCAAGGCCAACCCTCACCTCCCTCCAGACCCTTGGGTTACCCCTTGTTCCTGCAATGTGAGGTACCCCCTGTTAGTGCCCCTCTGTAACCCTGGCACCCCCCCAACACAGCCAGTCCCCTGTGCCTCCCCCAGCACAGCTGAGCCCTTCTGTGCCCTTGGAAACTCTGTGTGCACAAACCCTGCTCAGCCCCTGGCCCTGAAACCCTCACTTTGCTGTATCCACTGATTTTCTGTTCCTGGCTGGCCCCTCCAGAGCTCTCCTCTGCCCCAAGAGCCCCCCACCAGCAGCAGGGTTAACCTGCAGCAGCTAAACCCAGCCTAAACTGGCTGCAAACCTCAACCCCCTCATTCCATCCCCAAAACATCCTCTCTGTAATCCTATGGGGTTCCTTGTTCATAAGATGCCAATCCTGGCCACTCGGGGTGGCAGGGATGTGTCTGTTGGTCCCTTCCTGAGACTGGACCTTTTTCCTCATGGCCCAGTGCCACTGGAGACTGGCTCAGACACTGAACTCAGCATCCCTCAGAGCCCAGGCTGCCTGGCACTGCACTGCCTGTGCATCTCAGCCCCTGGCACTGCACTGCCTGTGCATCTCAGACCCTGGCAGTACCAACCAGCATCTCATCACCTTGATTTCTGCTGTAAGACCTTTCAGTTGATCTGGGATGAGGAGCAGAAAATTGGGCAGGCAGTGTGGCTCACAAATGAGGAATGATCTCTGGCCAGGATTAATACAGCAAAGGCATGAATTAAGATCATGTTGTTTTATAGATGCCAGATCATAGCAGACCTTTTCTACACAGAGGAGCAGAATTACAGTTTCAAATACTCTGCAGTCCAGCAAAGGAGCAGCTCTGTGGTGTAAACCAGGGGCAGCCCTAGTGCTCACCTGCCAGGCTGCAGGGGTGGACAGTGTGTGAGACTTGGCAAAGCCTCCACTTGCTCACCCCAAGCCCCATGCCAGCCCCTCCTCATGCTGGCCCTTCAAAATGAGGCAGGAACACCAAGAGCCAACTCCTTGGGGGACTCAGAGCTCAGGGAACTCTCATGACCTGGCTGAAGGTTTGGAAGGAGAATCCTGCACCAAATGAATATCCACACTTGCAAACAACAGGGAAAGTGCAAAGTCACTTCTTCCTTGCACTTCTTTTGCCCAGCACATTCTTAAATGTCAACTGTCTGTGAGATAAATCCATTTTGGGCCATTTGTCACAGAATCAATGGCAGGTATTGATGCAGGAGGTTTCTGCCTGTCACAGAGGGGCTGGGATTTCCACAGCACAGAGATCCCCAGGATTTACAACTCTGGTGGTTTTGGGGAGCAAACCATGAGAGGAACCAGCACTTGTCCCTAGAGGCTTGTTCTGGTGGGTGCAGCCAGCTGGGGGCAGGTTCTTTTTGGGTAGCCCTACAGGACCTGGTGTGAGCAGAAGAAATCTGTGCTGTGTGACAGGAGAGCGTGTTGGCTGAGGGGGTGGAAGGAGGATTTACAGCCTCATCAAACTGCCTAGTAAATCTCTGTCCAATGTAAATGATTCCAAAGACATTTCTCCTGGGTAGACAGTCTGGGAATGAAAAGGAAATGAGGCAGAGAATAAAGTTACAGTGCAAACAGTTACCTAGGAAGGTGTGAGCATTGGCCAGAGACAAGAAAGGCTTTTCCCAGAAGATAATTCACAACCAAAGGGGCTGCACTTGCAACTCAGCACCCAAATACAAAGTCTACACGTCCCACTTGTGCAGCCCTGTGATGTCCCACTGAGGCAGTGCCAAGATGACCAGCACACTGCCTGTCCATGCCCTGAGCTCCTCTAGGCTCTGAGGGGCTCCCCACACTCACAGGGGACCTCAGAGGCCTCTGTCCCATGGCAATCCCAGCTCAGCCCAGAGCTGGGCTACAGCACCATCACAGTGGTGGTGCATCAGCTGCTTTGGGCTCTTGCCTTGCCAGGAGGTCCTTGAGCACCTCTGCAAACCAGCTCAGTGCTCCTGCCCCTCCAGGGATGGTCTCCTCGGGGCTGAGCTCGGATCACTCCTGTCCTGGTGCCTGACAGAGTGGCCTGAACTTCCCATTGGTCACTGTCACGTGTTTGGGCCTTTCTGGGTCCAGCTGGGGTGGGAGGGATTTTGCCCCAGTGATAGGGATGCTGAGGACACTTCTGGCACTGGCTGCCAGTCTTAGCAGGAGCAGAATGGCACGGCAACATGTTTGGCTGCTCTAGACAAAAACAGGAATAGCAGGGGGCGGGGGGGATTAGGAACTTTGGAATGTCTTTTTGCTTTTTTCCAACACAGTCTCCCAGCAGTACCAACAGAGGCAAGAAATCCAGCCCTGCCCTGTCCAAGGGAGAGCAAAGCAGACTCCTCCTGACAGATGTTTGGTTTGTCAGGGCATGTACAAACTCCCTGTCTGTAGAGATGAGATAATCACAGGCTGCTGTGGGATTTGGGGAGCTCTGAGTGTGTTCAACAAACATCAAGGACAGCACATGTGGAATGCCAGAAAAAAGGCTCATAAGGAGAGATCATGTTCACTACTGATCCTACCCGAGCCTGAAGTGCCAAGTGCAGGCACCTCCCTGACCTCTGAGCAAACTGAGATTGTCCTGAGACTTCAGTGGTCCTTCATACCCGCTCTTGAAGGTCCTGGTGAACTCTAGATGTGTGAGGAGCTCAGGTAGCTCTAATTTTGATCTCCAGGTTCAAGCCATGTCCCTCAGTCCCCTCACTCCTCCAAGACGGGGTTGCAGAGCCCAGCTCACAACTGCTCTCATTCAAGCAAGGGTTGCTCCAGCTCATTCTCCTCTGTGGTCTGCTCTAACCAGTCTCAGATGGCTTAGGCTGGACTTTCTTAAGCAACAACCTGCCTTTAAGCTCACCCCAAATATGGGAAGGTTGAAGTATTTCCATCAGTAGGAATTTACTGTTCTTTTTTATCTCTCCCACCCTCTTCTTCCAGAAGGACACCACTGCTGGGCTGTTGTGGCTGAGCAATGTGAGGGTTTCAGCACAGTGGTCATGAAATGCACCTTCAGGCAGAGCAGGGAGGGAGGGATGGCTGTGCTGTGTGAGACACACAGCCTGGGGAGGGCAGCTCACAACACTGCCCTGCTCTGTGAGCCTGAGAGGGGCTGCAGACAAGATCCCACTCCTGAACAAGATCCCAGTCCTGAACCAGGACAGGAAAAGCAGAAAGAAGGGTAAATAAAGCAGAGCAGCAACATCTCCCCTTCCAAAGAGCAGCAGCCCAGAGGCTGCCATCACTCATTAAACAGTATCTGCCGTGCAAGGCAGGCCATGAGGGTGACATTTACCTCTTGTAGGCTATAAATATCCAGCATAAGCAAACATTTCTAATCAGTGATTATGAGGAAGATTATTTTCCCTGACGTTATAAGTGATTGTTTGTTTATGCAGAGTTAATGGGCAAGACCGTGCTGGAGGTGCTGGCCAGTGGTTCAGCCCCAGTGCCTGCACCAGTGCCCTGGCACTGTGCTCAACTGGGTCACCAGCCTGGCAGGGCACCCCAGACCCTCCAGCACAACCTACAGCTGGGCCCTGCAGGATCACCGAGGCTCAGAGCAGAGTGGCCATGGCTCTATCTCAGGGAGGGCAGCCTTGGGTGGCCTCCTGGGGACAGAGGCTGGTCCTGAGCCAGACACAGAGGCTCTGTCCGTGCCCTGAGGTGAGCAGGGCATGGGGGCACCTGGGGTGGAAGCTTGAGGGGAATTAAGCTTGGGATGAGTGCCGGTACCAGGCAGAGGAGTCCTTTGCCCAGACCACATTTAAGCCCTCCAGCCTGAGACTGAGGTGGCAATGCCCTCTTTTCCTGCAGGCTGCTGTGTGGGGACAAGATATGAGAGTGAAAGCAGTGGGGACAGTGGATGTGTTGGGAGCAGCCTTGTCACAGCCAGCTGGGAAGGGAGAGATGTTTCCATTTTCCACTCCAGTGAACACCCCCTGACTCCCCACACCCTGAGCCCTCTGGAGCTGTGCAGCAACACAGGGAGGGGAACCCAAAGGGCTGCCTGGATAAACTCCAGCCCAGGGCCAAGCAGTTCCCACAGGCTGTGAGGGGGGCAGGAGGAAGGGAGATGCAGAGCTGTAATGGCTTGTGACAGCTCTGGTCTCACCTCAGGGACTGACACACACCAGCGAGCACAGCGAGTGTAGAAGGAAATACAACAAAATGGGCTGGGAGGGCTGGGAGAGCTGGGAGAGCTGGGAGAGCGGGGAGCAGGCAGAGCTCAGGGAACTCCTGTGCCAGCAGCATCTCTGCTGAGGTGGCTGCATTTTATTCAATATGCTCTTTCGTCCTAAAAGGAGGAAGCTGGAGACAATGCCCTTTTCAGAGACATGGCAGTATAATGTCTGAGCTCATCCCTCCTGGCAAGTGCTGCTCCTGCTGTGGCCTGGATGGTGACCCAGCAAAGCATCTGCTGGGCTCAGAGCTCAGAAACATTTGAGCTGCTCACATGCTCGTTGCTAAAGCACCCACCACCTCACCAGCTTGGGCTGGAAGGTTGTTGCTGCACAAGCCTTGGGCCCTGCCATTGCCTGGTTGCTTTTTCTGCTAATCTAGTAACTAATCCCTGTCCCTCTGCATATCCCACAGACCTCCACTCTCCTGCAAAAGAAGTGTTTGGCTTCTTGGACATCGATCTTCTCAGTGGCAGCGCTGCTGGGGGGAAGCACTGCTGGCAAAACAGGGCAAGCTCAGATGTGACCACTAAGCAGAGTTTCCCAGAGCAACTCACAGCTGCCTCTGGGCTGTCAGCCTCTGGGTGGGCTCAGTCCTGACCCTTCTCACAGGGGCCTCGCTGGTTGTATTCCATTTTGCAGCAGGGATTGTCAACAGAGCAGGGGCTGACAACTCATGGCATTGGGTGTGATGTATTTCTCAGACACATCTGCTGATTTCTGACACATCCTCCAGGATAGTAAACAGAGAAGGTGAAGAGCCTTAATTTCAGCACTAAATGTCCTGAATAAAACTGTGGTATCTGAGTTGGAAACTCACGAGTAGGGTGCAAGCTGGGGATTTTGTATTGTTCTTACAAGTAGCTTGTGTTGGCTGTGCTGAGAGAGTGCCCTTGCAGGGAAGTTAGTAACTCAGAGAGCTGGTGGCCCACTCCCCACACCTGCAAACAGGTGTCTCCACATGCCTTTACAGTCACAGTGCCTTGGATGGGCACTGAGCTGTTCAAAGGACTCTTAAAACCGTTTTTGTTGGAGGCTGAATTCGCACCAAAGGCAAATTTACCGTAAAAAGAGGCTGACGCTGCCCAGGGAAAGTGCTGAGGCTTTTGCTGAGAACAGAGTGCTTCCAGAATCAAAATCCCTGGTTCCTTGCCAAAACCACACAGCCACAGAGTCCTGTGATGTGCACTCGTGCCCAGTGAGAGGGGGGAGCAGTGCACCACTGGGGGAGCCCAACCAGAACGTCCTCAGAACATCCCCAAGCCCCCCAGAGCCACAGCGAGTGCAGCACCGGTCAGAGCAGCTTCCTAGTGTTCCAGGAGAGCTGGGCATTTCTGCCACAAGAAACTGTGAGGCCAAGTAGGAATTCTGATAGTGGAAAGATCAACTGAGAGAGCAACACAGGAAGGGCTCCCCATCACTGCCTGTTTGCTGTAGCTGAATGTGAGGAAGGCTGTCCCACCTGGGACAGCTACGAGCTCAGTTTCTTTTGCCAAGTCATCAGCATCCAATGTTCTTCTCTTCTCTTAGGGGTATTTCTTCTCACTTCTTCCTTGGAGGTCCCAGTGGGGCCTCCAACCCCATTTAGAGGTCAGCAGGGCACTGAATGAGCACCCAAAAGACCCAAATCCTCTAAAACTTATCAGCTGTGAGTTGGCAGTCCCAGGTATGTGAGGCCTGCCTGGCACTGCCTTCAGATGAGCCTTCTCTCTTCTCCCCAGCCCACCAGCTTTGCTCCTATAAGGCCACTTGCCTGATGGTGACTCTGTCCAAGCCAGAGAGCATACCAGCAGCTCCCTGGACACCAGTCGTTCTCCACCTTCCCAGTCTCTCCTGGACACTGCCTACAGAACTGAGCATACCTATTGCTGCACAGAATATCACAGCTTTATTTCCAAAGCCTACATCTCCATCACTGGAGTTATTTCCCTCCATCAGGCAGTGCTGTTAAAGAGGTAATGAGAAGATAAATTGTGCAAGGCAGCTGACAGCAAGAGCATGAAATGATGTCTCTGAGGTTTGCTGTGCTCAGGGAAAGGGGTCCTGGTGGCTGGTGCTGACTATAAACCAGCTGGGCTGGTGGGAGTGCTGGGACCACCCCTGCCCTGCCCACCAGGACCGTGTGGAGGCTGCAGGGAAGTTTAGCAGGGACTAATGGCTCTCTTCTCTGACAGTTCAGGAGGTCCAAGGAAACAAGAGGGCAATGAAGAAGGGCAGAACTGGGCAGCAGCAGCAGCTCAGTTTTATACACAGGAGTAATATCTGGCTGGGTTTTGCCACACTGACTTGGAAAATCAGTGTCCACCTGATGATGACTGCAAGAGAAAATAAGCAGGGTTGGGCCATAGAGTCTGGGATGCAGCTGGTGACACCCCTTATATTTTTTAGAACAGGGCATATCCAAGACAAATTGTAAAACACCATGAAAAAACAGAATTTATAACAGGAACACAACTGTGCCTTGGGATAAGGCACAGTTCCTGGGAGGAAGGGCACCCACTGGTGAGGTGCTGGTTCCCACCTGCTCATACCCAGTGCTTAGACCCAGTCTGGACCTTCAGGTCTGTGCTGGGCACAATCCTTTGTGTGTGCAGGTCTTGGGTGCTTTCAGAATGCTGCAGGTGGGCTTTGGCCATTCCCTGCAGGGCAGTTCCAGCACCCCGTCTGCAGCATTCCCAGAACCCACACTTCTGCTGGAAATCCTTTTATCTGCTGCCACCTGAGCTGGACCAGACTTGTAATTTAGCCTTGACCATCTTCAACTTTAATGCTCAAAGGCAGAGAGATCTAGGTGGGACATCAGGAGGAATTTGTTCCTGGAAAGGGTGGTCAGGCCTTGGAAGGGGTTGCTCAGGGAGGTTTAGAGTGCCCAAGGCAGGGCTGGCCGTGGCACTCAGAGCTCTGGGCTGGGGGACAAGGTGGGCATTGGGCACAGGGTGGGCTCCCTGGGCTGGGAGGGCTTTGCCAGCCTCAGGAATTCTGATTCTGTGACCTTCCTAAGCACAGGACATGAAAAAACAGGGTGGGCAGGGGAGCAAGGAGACAGCATGTGGTTCAGGGATCTGAACAGCACAAGCCTGGAGAGTCAGGAAGGGCCAAAAACAGGCCCATGGAGGGTGTCACAGGTGGCAGGTGACAAGGTGTCTCAGGACAGGTGAAATACAAAGCCAGCAGCCTCACACTGTGTGGGAAGGGACATGGATATCATGGACAGCAGGGAATGGTGTGGACAGACCATGCAGGGTGTCTGTGGGGCTGTCTGGCTTTGGGCTGCACTCAGAAAAGGGACCTGGTACCAGGGAAACAGGGAGCACATCAGTCACAGAGCTCTGGGAAGGCCACAGCTAGAGAAAAACCCTTTGTCAGAGTAATGACCTGCCAAGCCATGTCACCTGTCCCTGCTGTCACCTCAGTGCTGCAGACTCCACTCGGGTTTCCCTGCTAATGATTCATCCAGCGAGAGGCATTCACAGGAGAGCAGCAGAGAAGAGTTCATGGAGAGCTTGCATTAGGAGCTCTGAAATATTGATGCCTCTGTCCCTCCTCCGCCCCTCAAAGCAGGAAGGAGTGGCTCAAGGGGAGGGTGTGTGTGTGTGTGTGTGTGTGTGTGTGCGTGTGTGTGTGTGTGTGTGTGTGTGTGTGTGTGTGTGTGACCCAAAGGGGAGCCTCTGAAAGCACAGTCCCAAGTGCACCAAGCTGGGGGAGGAACTTCCCTTGATCTCTTTGGGCTTTGAAGCAGATGTCTGAGGGTGAGATCTACAGATAGCTCAGCTGCATGCTCAACTCTTTTTGACTTCTGTACAGCAGAAGCAGATGCTGAAACTTTCTGCTGAAGTGAGGCTGTGACGCTTTTACTTGTTTCCCTGTGTTGTAACAGTGGAAAAATACCTTCTTTTACCAGTGGATATCAGCCAGATACCAGGTATCCCATCAGCTGGGAAAGCTTGTTGGACTCTTTGAGTTATTCATTAGCATGATATTGAACAAAACTTGTGATTGTGTGCCTCACTGAAAATAGGAAGTTATTCAAATAAATTCACGTGGCTGCCTAGGAATTCATCAAATTAAACAATCATTTTAATATTCATCACGCAAAACCCAAGGTGTTATGAGATGGTTTGGTTTGATAATGGAACAAAACATGACAAAGCCTTTGTTTTGTTTCTGAGTGTTGGCATATTCTTTTCCAGTACTTGCATTGAGTAACTAGCAATTGAAGTAAAGTTCAGCTCACTTTTCTTTTTTGTTTCTTTGTACCTTGTGCTTATTATTGTTTGTCCATTTCAGTCATGCTGGTATTATGAGTGAAACACAGAGAAGTGATGCCCTGAGTTCTTGAGCACAGAAGTAACTNCTCAGCACTGACAATCGTGACATGCAACTCTGCAGCGTGCAGAGAGGACTTTGAGCTCATGAGTGAGTAGAGAGACAGGCAGAGGCAGGAAAGGCAGTGGCTGGCAAATGGCAATTGCCAGGGGATGCCAAAATGCAGAGCTCATGAGGGATCTGCTTGTCCAGCCCTGGTCTGCTGAAAGCAGCAGCACGGAGGGCAAAGCAGAGACCACCCAGCTCAAGGGGGGGGCTGATGGTCCCTGGCGGTGAGTGCCACGTTCAGCCACTCCCCACAGGCTCCAGTGGCACTGCAGCCCCCTGCACAGCAGGGCTTGGGCTGTCCAGGGCTATCCCATCACTGGGATGAGGGGGCAGGCTCACTGGCATGTGCTGGGCGGGGCTGATGGGTGAGTGGCACAGCTTTGGCGTGCAGCAAGGAGCTCATGTCAACAGAGGTAGAGGCCGCTGAAAGGTGCCCAAAGCTGCTGCTCTGTGGATCTGTGCTGTGCAGCCTCCTGAGCTCAATGGAACGTGATGTCCAGGGGAAGATGTCCATCCATGAGGCTCCATCTTCCATGGTGAAGTCCCCTTGAGCCTACTCAGGGTTTGGTTTGGTACAGAAAGGTTGTTCTGAGCCCAGGAAATCCCTGCAGAGATAGAAGAGCCAGAATGGGACAGCTTTGTCACCCCCTGGCACACTCTGAAACAGCTCCCAGAGCCTCATCCACACCCTTGGCACAGGGATGCCTTTTCCCAGGTCAAGAGGCACCCTCACCAAACGTTTTTGCCTTTCAAGCACTCACTGAGCTCCAGTTCAGAAACCCAAGGAGAATGAGCTCTGCTAGGAACTGGGTGGTACCTGAGGATCACAGGAGAAGGTTCATATCTCCAGAGACTTCAGAACAAAGTGGATATTCAGTGGGGCTGCTGCTTTACAGTTCCTTCAGGAAGTGGTGGGACCTTTCTCCTGCACTCCAGACTCTGGGTCAGGCCCAGGTATCTTGCCCTGGATGTTCAGCCCTTGCTGCAAGGGGCCCTCATGGTCTTGGACTGTGTCCCAGTGAGAGCAGGCTCTGCTGCAGAGAGGACTTTGTGCTCTTCAGGAATCCATCCCTGGAGACCTTCCCTGCACACCAGAGCTGCTGCAGCAGTGAGTGCTCAGCCAGGCTCTGGAGCAGGCACAGCTCCTGGAGAAGGATGGATGATGCAGGAAAAAACTGCCCTGGGGAGCCTGGGCAGTGCCCACCCCCCTCTGGGGAAAGAAGAGCCTTTCCCTGAGATCCAGCCTGAGCCTGCCCTGGCACAACTCCAGCCATTCCCTGGCTGTGTCCCTGCTCCCCCCAGAGCAGAGATCAGTGCCTGCCCCTCCTCTGCCCCTCCCCAGGGAGTTGCCCCTGCAATGAGGTCTCCCCTCAGTCTCCTCTTCTCCAGCTGAACCCCCCAAGTGTCCCCAGTGCCCTCCCACGCTGCCCCTGCAGGCCCTGACCCATCTCTGTGCCCTCCTTTGGCCACTCTCCAGTGCCTTCAGATCTGATATTGCAGTGCCCCAAACTGCCCCAATATTCAAAGTGAATGTTCAATATTCACAGTATTCAAGGTGATTTCCCGCTGCAAAATGGGAGCAGCCTGGACAGTTTGGTGGGCAGGCCTGGGAGCTGGACCTCACTCGCTGTCACCTGGTGTCCTGTTCTTGTCTCATCACTGCCCAGTTTGAGGGTCTGTCGGTAGGAAAATCTTCCCCTATGAGGGAACAAAAGTGATTTTAAACAGCCTCAAATATTTCAAAGAATGGTTGTTCTCTGCCCACCTCAGGGGTCTCTGTGAATGTGAGCAGTTCCATCTGTTGGCCTTGAGCTGGGACTGTAAATTCTTAGGCACTTCCCCAAGGCAGTGCAAGGTGAGGGGCAGGAACCCCAAAGCTTTCTGTCTCCACACCCCTTTCCCCTGGCTTCACTGCTGCACAGTCTGGCCTGGATGGCTGAGGGTAGAGAGTGGCAATTTAGACTTTATTACAGCCCCTGCTCTGGTTAGTGCTGCATTCCCAGGGCAGCAGCTGCCACTGGTGCCACCAAGAGCAGCCTCAGAGACTGCAACTTCAGAGCTTTCCAGGAGACTGGCTGGCTCTGGGGGGCTGAGCACCACAGACCCTTCTCCAAGGAGGAGGACCTTCTCCTACCTCCCAACATGCTGAGTCCAATCCACAAATCCCCTTCAGGGAATATTAACCTCTAGAAGGCAGTTATCACACTCCCTTTATCAGTAAAATTGCCTGTGGTGTTGTTAGTTCTACACTCCTTTCCCCAAGCCCATTTCTTTCCTGCCTGAAGCCCCAGCCCCAGCTCTTCCAACATGTGATGCTGATCCAGGGATGAGCTGTGTGGCCGAGCCCCAGAGCCCTGTCCTGGGCACAGCCCCTCTGTCCTGTGCTCCCTGCCCTCTGCTGCTCCCAGCTCAGCCAGCCCTGCCCAAACCAGCCAGCCTGGCCTCCCCAGGGGAGGGGGATCAGCCCCCAGGCACCATAAGGCACTCTGTGCCATAATCCTGCTCTCCCTGCTTTTCATGGCACAGGTGAGGAGACGATGGGGAGGAGGGCCCAGGTCCTGGCAGATACTGGAGCACATCTGAGCCCATGTGGCACTTGCTGCCCTGCTCTTCTCCTTATTGCCCACAATCCATGTCAAACTGGAGAAAGGAGCCTTTCTGCAAGCTGGGAGAGACAGGAGAGCAGGGGAAGGGAGAGGGAAGGGAGAGAGCCTGGATTAAACCTCGCAGACTCCTTACACAGCCACCTCATGTTGCTGCATGAGAAACTCTTGTCCAAGCATCGCTCGGCGTGACTTGCAAATGGTGCTCTCGGTCCGTATGACTCTCCCGTGCCCCGGGAGGGAGGGTGGAGGGGGAGCTGCTGTGCACAGACACCTCAGAGCCGTGCCCTGCAGCAAATCCCACTGCCAGCTCCTCCAGCTCCGCTCAGCCGTCTCAGCATTGTCAGGAATTATTCCGCTCCGGAGCAACCGCGGCTCGCCGGGGACTCGGGCAGGTTTAGAGTGCTGCTTTTTCAAGTGTGCTAAAAGGCTGTGTAAGGTGCCATGTTCACTCACTGTCTGTCGCCTCCCGCCCCGCTGACGGCTCCGAACTGCTGCCTGTGGAACCTTGGGAAGCAGTGCGGCGTTCTGGAAGCAGGGTGGTGTTCCTGGGAAACAGTGTGGTGTTCCTGGAAGCAGTGCAGTGTTCCAGGGAAAAAGTACAGTGTTCCAGGGAAGCAGTGTGGAGCTCCACAGCGAAGCAGTGCAGTGTCCCATGGTAGCAGTGTGATATTCCAGGGAAGCAGTGTGGTGTTCCTGAGAAGCAGTGCAGTGTTCCTGGGAAGCAGTGTGATTGATATTCCAGGGAAGCAGTGCGGTGTTCCTGGAAACAGTGTGGTGTTCCAAAGAAAAAGTGCAGTGTTCCAGGGAAACAGTGTGGTAATCCAGGGAAGCAGTGTGGTGTTCCTGGAAGCAGTGCAGTGTTCCAGGGAAAAAATACAGTGTTCCAGGGAAGCAGTGTGGTGTTTCTGGAAGCAGTGTGGTATTCCAGGGAAACAGTGTGGTATTCCAGGGAAGCAGTGCAGTGTCCCAGGGAAAAAGTGCAGTGTCCCAGGGAAGCACTGTGGTGTTCCTGGGAAACAGTGAGGCATGCCTGGAAGCAGTGCAGTGTTCCAGGGAAAAACTACACTGTTCCTGGGAAAAAGTACAGTGTTCCAGGGAAGCAGTGTGGTATTCCAGGGAAACAGTGTGGTATTCCAGGGAAGCAGTGCAGTGTCCCAGGGAAGCAGTGTGATATTCCAGGGAAGCAGTGTGGTGTTCCTGGGAAGCACTGTGGTATCCCAGGGAGGCAGTGCACTGTTTCTGGAAGCAGTGTGGTGTCCCTGGGAAGCAGTGTGGTATTCCAGGGAAGCAGTGTGGTGTTCCTGGGAAGCAGTGTGGTATTCCAGGGAAGCAGTGTGTCACTGTTCCCCAGCCCTGCACAGCTGGAGGGAGGGAGCAGCTCCAGGAAACTGTGGTGCTTCCCACCCCCTTTTCTCACAGCCCCAGCCTTTGCATTCTGCTCAGGAGCTGATGAGTCTCAAGTCATCGCTTCACTTGTGGAATGCAAAATAGCCGGGAGAGAAGAAAGAGGAAAAATCCCAGGTCCGGCTCCAGGGTGTGTTCTCAGCCAGTCCCAATGCCCAGCCTGTACCCATCCGTGTGCCAGGGGCTCTGTGACCCCCTGCCTGTGTCCCAGGCTGGGCACAGCTCATCTGTCACTGGGGCCAGGACAAACTGGCTCTTCCCTTCCTGCCACCTCCCACTTTGCAGGCATCACTTCCCTCTGTCCTGGTGGGTTTCAGAACCTCACTGGGTGGTTTCTTCAGGACCTTCTCCTCATTTCCAGCCCGAACGTACCTGTGATCAGATAAGATCTGTTTAACTGTGTATCTGCTCCGCCCTCATTGCTCGCTGTCCCAATTCAATTGAATTGGGAAGGGAAAAAGAATTGAAAGGGAAAAATTGTAATCCCTGGTTCTTCTCACTCAAACCCAGGTAAAATCCAGAAGCTGGGAAACCAAAAGTTAGGCAAGTTTTTAAAAAAATAACATTATACTAATTAAATAATCAGGCTGTGTCGAGGTGAATAAATAGCAATAACTTATTAAGTTAATAAGTTCATAATTGCCACCAAAAATTGGAATGCGTATTAAAATCTTAAAATTGTGTAAAATTCAGCAGTAGTCTCAAGTCCCTAAACCCAGCCCTGACTGCACGAGGGAGGAGAAGCCCCTTTCCTTTGGCTGGGGAAGCTGGTGCTGACTGTGGGCAGGCCTGGGGACCTGAGGGACCCCAGTGCCCTTGTGCCACCTCTCCAGGTGCCAGGAGACATCCCAGCTCTCTCCCTGCAGGTCTTTATTTCCTGACAGTTGTGTTGCCTTGCCAGGGGAAGTTTGCAAAGGGATGTCCCCCCATCCTCTGTTGTCCCCCCTGCCATTGGCACTCAGGGGGGGCAGGGGCTCCAGGGAAGCACTGCCAGCTGTGAGGCTGCTGGCAAAGCTGGGAGCAGCAGGAAGAGCAGGCTGTGAGGAAAACTGGGAACCTTTTTACCTGTGACTGGCAAGAGATTCCCAAATCCCAGTGAGTCACTGCCAGAGCCTTTCAGAGCAAATAAACCTGATCAAAATATTAAACTGCAAGGAAAACTCAGTGACATTTTAAGCAAGAATGAGAAGCTGCAGCATCTGTAGGTGCAGAGAGTGGGAGGTGATTCCCAGGTATTCTTTGGGAATCATCCTCTTCCAGCCTGGGGGAGACAGGCAGCACTGCAGCCCATTTGTGGGGTTAACCTGTGGGAACGAGTTAACCACTCAGGGGGAGCAAGAACCACTGATCCATGGGAGAACTGTGTCCTGGGAGCGTGTCCTGGGAGTGTGTCCCAGAGGTGTGTCCCGGGAGTGTATCCCAGAGGTATGTCCCAGGAGTGTGTCTCCGAACCCCTGACCCACAGTGCCACTCCTCCCCTCCCCAGGCAGAAGCTCTGCCCATGGCCCTGCTGCCCTGCAGGACTGGCAGCTCAGCTCAACCTCCTGGCACTGTTTGGGAAAGTCCTTGGGAAGGACAGCAAGTCTGGGGCTTTGGCACAGCCTGAGTGGTTTGGAGAGACCTGTCTGCACTGAGGGACTCATTCCTGGATGTCAGGGCTGCAGATATCCCTCCAACATCCTCCTGGGAAAGATTTGGGAGGAGAAGGGAGAGATGAGATCAGATTTTCAATGAACTTTCCCTGATGGAAAAGGCAAAGCAATTACTTTGGCCCGTTGGAACTGAGTTCCTGCTCACCAGGGCAGGGCTTTCTGTCAGGTGCAGATGGCAGCAGTGCCTGGTGCCTTTTCCTGGGGAGGAGGTGGTGAGGAGAGGGCTGTTCTCAGAGCCTGCTGCCTCAGAACCTCCCTGCCCCCTTCTCAGAACTTCTCTGCAGGTTGCCAGGGCACCCTCTTGCTTTCGGGGTACAGCAGAGAATGTAAAAAACATGGGACTGCTCTGTCTGGAGAGGAACTAGAAAACCCCTGTGTTTGGTGCTCTGCAGCCCACCAGGACTGAGTCCAGGGCTGAGCTGAGGGGAGCAATCCCTGATTGCTGTGCCAAGGATTCAGAGTTTCATGGATGACAGAGCAATGTAGGAATGTGTGACTGGCCCAGGAAAGGGACAGCCAGGTCAGGTCTGGCCATGGGGTGGTCTGAGTGTGGTCAGTGCCCCAGTCTGGGTGTCAGGTGGCCAATTTAAGACCACAATGTCCCCTGTGAGAGGGGCTGCAGAGCCCCTGGCAGTGGTGCCCCAGCAGGGCCCACAGGGAGCAGGGCTGGCAGTGCCCAGGGGAGCCCAGGCTGCAGGGGTGGCAGAGAAGCTGCAGCTCAGCTAAAACCTTCACCAACCCCAGCACAGAAGCCCCTGAGCAGATGGGGAGCAGCTCCCAGAGCCCAGATCCTGTGCCTGTCACAGATGTTGGCTCAGATCTGGGGCAGCCCCTTCCCTCCAAGGTGCTGACTTCACATTTCTACCCAAATGTTTAACCCCGTGTAACCCTTCGAAGAACTTTTCCGTCCGTGCCACACCTGGTGCTGCCAAGTCTGCTTTCCCCATGCCCCGAGCCAGCAGGAGGGCAGGGACCTGGCTGGGCTGTGTGCCAGGGCAGGGGGCAGCTGGACACTGCTCTGCTGTGCCTCTGCAGCTGCACTGGGACTCTTCTGCACTGAGAGGTGTGGAGAGCCTGGCCCAGGAGCTATGAAATGTGATCACAGCTGAAATGTGGCATTAATGGCAGTAAATGACATCAGGGGATATGTTGTTGAGCTCTTGGTGAGCTGCTCTCAGCTCACAGGCACCAGAACAGCGTCACTCCCCCCAGCCTGTGGGGTTTCAGAGCCTCCTGCAACACGTGCAGCTTCAGCCCTGCCTTCCACCCCCAGTGCAGAAGTCCCATGGACACCAAAACACGGCACTGACCCAGCTCTGGGAAAAGCTCTGGTTGATCTTTGTCCCATCTAGTTGAGTTCCCCACCCCCTGGCTCAGCATGAGGGAACAGGGAGGTGGGAGAAGGAAAAGGAGCCCCAGCACCTCCCTGCTCCTGTCACTGCTTTCACTGCATAAATGGCAGAGGTCGTTTGTCACCTCATTTACCACATTTACACAATGAAGGGCAGACATCATTTACCACAGGCTCGACCCTTTATGTGCTTTTCTCCAAGGACTTGTAGCGCTCCAGTGGAATTACCTTTAAAGCTGCAGCTGGACATGATCTGGGTAAAGAAAGCAGAATAAATACCTTTGGTGCTAAACAAAAGTACTTCAAGGGAGGGGAGCTCGTGTGTGGAACTGCAAAATGGTCACATGAAATAAGACCTTGCATTTGGTAGAATTTCCCCAGCCTCATTTAGGAGAACTTTGTATCTTTCTCCAAAGGGAAATCCTTCAGAAAAAGAGCCTGGGAAAGGAACCTGCAGGAAGAAAGTTGTCTCCAGTGTAGCTGTTCCTTGCAGGGGCCTTGGCTGGCTCGGGTGCAGGACACTTTCTGACAGCATCGTATGGGTGCCATAAAACACGAGGTGTGAGGCACTCGGGAGCCTCCTGGAGGAGCAGGATGAGGGACAGTGGCTGCCAGCACTGATTTCCAAATGGTTTGCACAGGGAAAACAGCTGGAATTACTGGCTCAGACAGCAGGAGGACCAAGTGAACAGAGGGTGGGAGAAGGTCTCAGAGGGACTGGTGGAGCTGTGCTTCTGTGACCAGCTGTGTGTCCCTACATGACCTACCTCAAGAAGGGGATGGTGCCCACGGGCTGGAGAGCAGGACTGGGACAGGAGAGCCCCATCCTGGCTGTCCTGGGGCACGTCCAGGAGTGTTGTGCAGCACTGAACGTGAGCAGTGACAAGGAGATGTCCCCTCCTCTTACTGCTCACACCAAGCACCCCAAGTCCTCCCCCAGGAACACCTTCACACACTCAGGGCCTTCATGACATGCAATTGTTTGGTCTTTGACCAAACCACCCTTCACCTGGAGTAACAACCATTTGGCTCTAAGCTTTCTGAATTTTTCCAACTGGTTGCAGATCCTGGATAGGAATTTTAGCAGACATCTCCTGCTCAGGCTGCTCCTCCCCAGCTGCCCAGCAGCCAAATCCCCTCTTCCAGAAGTGCCTCCCCAGGAAGTTGTGCAGCAATTGGTGCACGGGGAGTCACCTTCCTCAAGGGACATGCTTTGCATCTGGACTAAAGACACTGCAGTGTGTCAGCACCATCTGGACAATCAACTTACCACAGCACTGAAGGGGGAAGCAGATGGAGAGGAGAACAGGGAAAAGGGAGAAGGAAAAACACTTTCTCTGCGCTGGAAAATGTCCTGCACACTGTTACTGTACCCTGAACTTTGCTGTTCAGGGAACTTCTCCGCTTCCTTCTCCCAGTTCCTCGCTCTGAAAAACACATAAGGGATTTCCCCCAGGTTCTGGAGGCCTTTTGGAGTCATCAGGAAGGGAGAAGGGTGTCCACACATCTGCAACACTTGCCTTGGTGATCGCTTTGGATCTCAGAGGTGAAGCAGCGTGGGCTCACTGTGTCTGTCTGTGCACCTTGCCAGGAGTCCAGACCAGCACAGGGGAGGCATTTCTTGGGTAAAAACCACTCCAGGTGTCTGTCCAGGAGGTTACACCAGACAAAAGGTGCTTTTGCTTCAGTTTAACCCTGAACTTCCTGCTCACTTGTGAGGGCAGTGCTGGACAGAGGGCCCAGCTGGGACCAGCCTCAGTTTTCCTCCTGTGATCTTCACTCTGAAGGCACCAGCCTTGAGCTGAGGGAAGTTTTGTTCTGTAGCAGCTTCACATTTGGTCCAGAATTCTGAAGTAAACCAGTCACTGAGCCCACCACCCACCTTCAATCCGAGGTGAACATCCCTCACCTCTGAAAGAGGCAGCTGAATCACAGAGTCACAGAACCAGCTGGGTTGGAAAAGATCTCTGAGTTCATCGAGTCCAACCTTTGACCCAACACCACCTTGTCAACCAGACCATGGACTAAGTGCCACTTTCAGCCTTCTCTTAAACACCTCCAGGGATGGTGACTCCACCCTGAGCAGCCCATTCCAATGACCAGTCACATTTTCTATGAAGAACCTCATCCTAATGTCCAACCTGAACCTCCCCTGGTGCAGTTTAACAGTGTCCCCTTGTCCTACTGCTGGTTGATGAGAGAAGAGATCAATTCCCACCCAGTTCCCCCCTCCTGTCAGGGAGTTGTGGAGAGTGAGGAGGTCTCCCTCCTCTCCTGCTCAACAACCCCAGCTCCCTCAGCCTCTCCCCACAGGGCTAGTGCTCCAGCCCCTTCCCCAGCCTCGTTGCCCTTCTCTGGCCCCGCTCCAGCCCCTCAACATCCTTCCCAAACTGAGGGGTCAGCACTGGGCACAGCACTCGAGGTGTGGCCTCAGCAGTGCCCAGTGCAGGGGCACAATCCCTGCTGGCCACACTGTTGCTCACCCAGGCTAGGGTGCCCTTGGCCTTCTTGGCCCCTGGGCACACACTGCTCATGTCCAGCTGCTGCCCAGCAGTGCCCCCTGGGCCCTCCAGCCTGGCCCCTCCGCAGCCCCTCCGTGCCAGCCTGTGCTGCTGCAGGGCTTGTTGTGGCCCCAGGGCAGGACCTGCCCTTGGTGTCCTTGCTCATCCCGTTGGATTCAGCCCAGCCAGCCTGTGCAGTTCCCTGTGCAGAGCCCTCCTGCCCTCCAGCACAGCCCCACTGCCCCCAGCTTGGGCTCATCTCCAAACTGGCTGAGGGGACACTCCCCCCCAGCTGCTCACCTGCCTCTCTACCAAACACTCCATGGGAAAAGCAAGCATTGGGAAAAGCAAAGAGAATTTCCTGCAAGGTCATATAAACACCAACACAGGCAGCAGGGAGGGAGGAGGGTCGGGGGACTGAGGGCTGGGGAGGGAACAGGAGCAGCTCCCACTGACACCCAGTTTGACCACTGAAC
>VXBX01000008.1:150400-160421 GCA_013400415.1 Scytalopus superciliaris
GGATCTGCTTTGCCACTGTAAGTATTCCCAGGGAAGGCAGAGAGTGAGTAAATGAACAGGAGCTGCTCTCCCCTCACTGCTGGCAATACTGTTCCCTGCCACCCTGCCTGCTTTGGACAAAGGTACTAAACACTGCCTGAGATACCAGGGAGATTCAGCACCACCAACCAACCTACATGGCAGATGAGCAGACCTGAGAACAAACCTCAGGCTGAATTCAAACCCATAGGTTCAAAAGAAGTAAATGTTGATGTCTCGTTTTTGCCTTGAGGCCCTTCAAGGTGCCAGGGGCTGTTTCTGCCTCTTCCTTAGCACAAAAAAGAGGCAGAGATCTCCCTTTAATGAAAAGATAAATTAAACCCCCCCTAACCAAAGGATTCCAGAACCTGGGGCTGCAAAGATTGATGATAAAATGCTCCAATTCTGCCAAAACTGGGACAACTGGACCCAGCAGCTGTTTAGGGGATGCTCGTTTGCCATGGAAAAGGGTACCAGGATTGCCACAACTGGTAGTGATTAATTTAGAGATCTTATTTCAGCAGTTACTATGAGATTTCCCCAAACAGGGCCTGTATGAGCAAACCTAAATGTATGATAAATACTGTAAGTCACTGTCAGTGCAGACAGACTCATTATTTAGTGGCTCTTCACTGTGCCAAGCAATTTGGTGCCTGGAATCCAGGCAGGTTTCCTGGACTAGCTGGACTTTAAACTCCGTGAACTCTTACTTTTTCTTTAGCAGTAATCCAATTTCCCCCACATCTAAGTTGCTCTGAGGTTTACAAACATAAAAAATTTAAATTACTTAAAAAAAAAAAAAAAAAAGGTCTGCAATTTCAGCCAGTTTTGAGTTGGCCAAGCAGAAAATTTGTAATGACAACATATGGAAAAATGTTTTTAATTAAATATTTATTCTGAAAAATGAAATAATAAGGATGTATAAAGTATCCAAGAGTCTGTGTTTCATATAAGGAACACAGTCCTGACTTTGGCGATCCGGGTTAGTAAATCTGTTCTCAGCTCCTTCCAAGGCTGTGTCACATTTTCCCTTTGGAAGGAATTGAAACACTGTAAGACCAAAGGTAATTCACAGTGAAAAGCAGGATTTTGACTCACTCACACACACAGACCTTTCTAGAGAATTGCTGTTTTGAAAGCCCCTCTGTGATGTGACTTCAGTCAGACTCAAGCAGATGCTTAAAGTTAACCATCTGCTTAATTGCTGATAGGATTAGGGCCGGATTTAAATAGAGCTCTTCGTTGTTCCCTAACACAGAGCCACTTTCTTTTTGCCTTCATAAAGCCCCTGGTTCATTCTAAGTGCTTGATTAGTGCCACCGACTCCCTTATATGCTTAAAGATAAGAATATGATCAGTGTTAGATTGGATCTAGCTCTTAATTGTCTTTAAAGCACTGGCCCAAAGCCACGTTTAGCAGTTGATAGGCATGAAAACAAGCCTAGGAAGAAGAAAATGCCAGGAATGAGCAAAAGAGGGTGGAATAATTTCCAGCAGTGCCACGAGGCGTGTTTTAGTTCCCGGTGCCTCACACAGACTGTGTCTTATAAGAGAAAGGCTTTGCTTCCCTGTCCAGGCACCTCAGGGTGGCCAAGTCTTGCTGGCAGGCTGAGAGCAAGCGAATTTCTGTGACTTCAGAGAGATTCCCAGAGTATTTCCCAGAGTGTTCTGAGTGGGAAGGGACCCCCAAGCACCACCGAGCCCAACCCTTACAGGAATGGCCAACCAGGGAGCCAACCCACCCCCCCGGTGTTCTCAGCACCGTTCTCTGAGCAGCTGAGCTCATCTCAGGCATTTAAAGTCAGTTAAGGAGTCAAGTCTGCTCGTCTTGATCCTCATGTGGTTTATAATGTGGCTTGTCCTTCACTCGTGAGGCAGAGGAGGGGCTGGGACAGCCCCCCTGGGCTCTGCTCACCCTCCTTGTTGGGGGCTCTGGGGACCCTCCCGCGGTGCCCCTGGAGACCCTCCCGTGGTGCCCCTGGAGACAGGACGGGTCATTCTGAGCCACCGTTTCCCATGGGAATCCAAGGGTTGTTTTCCCTGTGAATTACGCATGGGGTGTAGCAAAGGTTTGGGCTTTCTGCTTATTCCTGGGTCTTCTCAGCACAAAGAGGTGAGGCCAACAGTGAACAGGGGCTTGGATTCTGCTCTCCAAGGGGATCTTCACTCCAGCCCCACTGGGCTCCCTGGACAGCCCTTCTCCCAGGGATTTCATCCTCAGGGTTTGTTCTTCTTATGGAAGAGCAAAAAACAGGGGAAGGACTTCATGTTCCCTTCCCTCCTCCTTCCTCCCAATACCATGGGGTTAAAAACGACCATGTGTTACTTCCAAAAGTATTTGCATAATTATCTCTCCCCTTGGAATGTGCAAGAGCTGGCTGTGTTCCACGAGAGATTGCATTTCACTAATCCTGCTTCAGAAACCCAGACTATTTATACCTTCTCAAATCAACCTCATCTTCAGAAATGCCCTTTAAAGGACACGTTTTGTTCCCTTCTGACCATATGTTTTCAGTGTGATCTGTGCATTTTAAACGTGTTCCCAAAGGTTGGAATGCAGGGCTGCTCCCCCAGCTGCTGTTTGTGCAGTGCTGGCTAATGTTAGTCATGCAGCCTGCTCAGCTGTTTGAGTTTTGAGAAAACCAGTCCATATTTATCCAATTACTTTGTGTTTCCAAAGTCAGTGTGAAGTTCTCAAACACAGGAGGGATCCCAGGCACTGACTGTCAACACCAGCCACGTCTGTCCCCTGGGATTTGCCACCAGCCCTGCAGAATTATCTCTCCCAGAAAGAAAGTCCTTGTTCTTCCTCTTCATCTGGATTTTTTTCTAGTCCTCTCACTGTTTTTTTTCCATCCTGATTTATTCTGGAACACGTGAGAAAAGGCAGCAATTTGTTAATTAAAATCAAAGAAAATCAGAGCAAATACAACACAAAGTGCTATGCTGAGATGTTAAACTCAGCTCAAAAGCGAGCCCAAACATTCCCTTTGGGGGCACTGAGGGTCCCTCTGGTTCCTGCTGTCCACAGCAGAGTCATTCCTGGGGGGAATTCCCAGGATATGCCACTTTTCCAGCCCCTCCTGCTGCTGAGCCACACTCTGGGAAAGGTGGGAAAAGCTGCCCTTCTGATGCTCCTCGTACTCCACTGTCCATGTGGAGGAAAAACCCGTTTCTTCATCGAGCAAAGAGCCTTTGCAAAGGTGCTCCCGAAGGATCAGTTTCCTTGGAGAGAGATTCGAAGCTCTGGGTGACCTTTCCCTTCACGGGGCGCTGCTGTTTTTAAAAACACCATTTCAGCCAAGACGGGGAAATATTTTTCTCGTGGCTTTGTTTTTCTGTAAGTGCCCTTTTTAGCTGTAGATGCCTGAAAACAGAAGTTGTATTTCCCTCATGCCAAGCTCTTCCCTGGCACTTTGGCACTTGGGGAGGAGCTCCAGGAATGTGCTGGGAAGGAGACATATGTTGGTGTGTAGGGAGCTCGTGAGTGGGCCTGGTTTCCCTGTTCCACCGTGGATATAAGGGCTGTGTGGGAGGAGGAGAATCCACTGTGAATGGGTTTGTGTGAGTTTGTGCAGGCTTTGAACACAGCAGACAGATTTCGGGGAGTGAACTCGGAGCCCTGTTGTACGAGAGCATCCTCCTCACTCCACCCACTTCTACTCAGCTGTTTGAGGGAGAAGGATTATTTTCCACCCGATTTTTGGCACAGCTTAAAGTGCTGTGGTGATTTCCTGAGGTGGACAGACATAATCTCCACAACATCAGTGCCCTTTCCAGCTGAGTGTTTTCCACCTGCTGCTGGACATTAGAAAGTTGTGTCAGGGCAGGCTCAGGTTGGATCTCAGGGAAAGGCTCTGCCCCCAGAGGGGGGTGGGCACTGCCCAGGCTCCCCAGGGCAGTGGGCACGGCCCCAAGGCTGCCAGAGCTGCAGGAGGGTTTGGGTGATCCTCTTAGGGCCAGGGGGGGATTGTTGGGGTGTCTGTGCAGGGCCAGGAGTTGGACTCAGTGATTTTTGTGGGTTCCTTCCAGCTCAGCCTATTCTATGATTCACCTCCTCCTTGATTTCTTAGAGCTCATTTAAGCCCTCCTCTTCCACAGCCTTCAGATAAGGAACGAACACAACACAAATGGGAAAAACAAGAGTTCAGAAAGTAGAAAATGACAGAGTTGATGTTTCCTGTGAAATATTGACTCACACACCCTGCCTTGAGCCTGGACAGAGCAGCAAGGGGGGTTGAGTAGTCCCAAGACATGAGAAGCATGAAGCACCAAGTGACAGCTCCAGGAGCACTTGACTGGTGTCCAGGTGAACGTGACTCCTGTCCTGGCACTGCCAGGGAGTTCCTGCAGCCAAATCCTGGGTGCAAATCCTGCTGATGAGTCTCCAGGTGTGAGAACAGCAGCCTGACCGTGCTGTGCCAGCAAAACACAGCCCCACACTGCTCTGGGTGCCCCCCGGGGCTGCCAGGAGGGCACCAGCAGGGCAGAGGGAGGCGAGGGCACTGGGGCACCCCTGGCAGGGTGTGCTGTGGGTGATTACCTGGGGGCACAGCCCTGCAGGAGCTGAGTTAATCAGAGCCTTCCAAAGCCACTTTGGTTTCTTGTTCCCAGAGTCTGAAATGCCTGCAGTGGGATTTTCCAAAGGGCTGAGCTGCCACAGCCAGAAAACCACAGAATCCTGGAATCAAGAATGTTGGGAAAGGTTTCTAAGATCACAAAGTCCAACCATCGGCACCATCACAGTCACCACTAAACCATGTCCTCAAGTGCCACATCCACATGTTTTTTGAACCCTTCCATGGATGGAGACTCCATCATTTCCATGGACAGCCTGTTCCAATGCCTGCCCATCCTTTCTGTGAAGAAATTTTTCCTAAAATCCAATCTAAACCTCCCCTGGCCCAGCCTGAGCCCGTTCCCTCCCCTCCTGTCCCTGTTCCCTGGGAGCAGAGCCCGACCCTCCCCCGGCTCCCCCTCCTGGCAGGGACTTGCAGAGCCACAAGGTCCCCCCTGAGCCTCCTTTTCTCCAGGCTGAGCCCCCCCAGCTCCCTCAGCCCCTCCTGCTGCTCCAGCCCCTTCCCTGATCAGGCAGGTTGTGCTGTCACTGCTGTGGCTGCTGATGGAGAGAAACAACCTGGGGCTGAACTGGGCTGGGGAAGCATTTCCAGCCCTCCTCCTGTTGCTCTGCAGCCACTGGGAAGCGATTCCACCTGCCTTCATTGTATTCCCCACATGCAAACCAGGAACAGTCACACCTGCCTTACCTCCCCCACAAAAGGGGGCTGATTAATTAGCAGCTGATTTATGCTTGCAAAATCCTATTAAAAATCCCATGTGTGATATGAAAAATCTGACCTGAGTGTTGCAGGGCTGTTCCTCAAAAGGAAGAAAAGCTTTGCAGGTGCAGGTACACCTGCTCTGGGGCTCAGCTAAACCTGCTCTGGGGCTCAGCTAAACCTGCTCTGTAGCTCAGCTAAACCTGCTGTGGGGCTCAGGATAAACCCGGGGCTGGCAGCCCCCACCTTACTTTAGGGAGGGGAGTCTGGAGGCTGTTTGTGAGGCTGAGGGGTGCTAGAGGAAAACCTTCATGGAAAATAACAGTTCCTAATCAGTGCAGGGCTTGGATAGCGTGGGATACTAAAGAACAGGGCCATTCACCACTTAATGAGGATTAAAATAACTCTTGAATAGCTGCCTTATTCCCTGAGCATCCTGTTCAATGAATGAGTCACAGGATTACAGTTGAAAAATAGGTTGGAATGGGAGAACAAAAACCTGACATAATGAATATCAAATGAAGGGGTTGGGAAAGCCTTTAATCTGACATTTCCAGCCCCTTTCATGACTGACATGCTGACTCTACCAGTGCCTTAACTCTGGGGTTGGCTGCTTTGCCCCAGCCCATTTTTAGGGGTCAGTGTGCCTGGGGTTTGCCAGCCAGGTGCAGAACCACTCTGCAGGCAGGATATTCACAGCACAGGAGTATAAAGCAATTAGTTATTGGCTCGTGTACATGAAAGACAGCTGGGATTTAATGATCTATTAGGCTAAATATTCATGTGCTCATCACCTCTGAGTCCTGGCTGGCCCTGCCTCAGGGTGGGACTAGGGGCATCACCTCCCCCATTCCCTGGGCTACATTTGCCACTCTCCCTGTCCCAACTCCTGGGAAAAGGCTTTGCTGAGCAAAGGGTTGGTTCCTGCCCCCTGCTCAGGCACCTGCTCAGCTCTGCTTGCCCACCCTGGCAGCAGCCAAAGGACGTTTGCTCAAGGGTTTCCCTCTGGGCTGCAAACTGTGGCCAGGAAATGCCAGAGGGGGCAGGAGGGTGATAAATGAGCAGCTTTGTGCTGGAAGCATTTCCATTCTCATCAGCAGCTTTTGGTCTGTTTTCCTCCTCCCTTTGGGGTCTGCATTTCTTTCAGTTCCTAAAGCCAAAAGTGCTCTGGAAGACGAGCCTTGGCCAGGGATTTTTTCTTCATTAGTGCAGGTGCCAAAGAGTTATCTTATCAGAAAATCAAAGCACTTCTTACATCCTCCTCTGAACACCTCAGCTGGGGAAGAAGGTTGGAGGGAGAAAAGTGCTGAGGTTGTTGGAAAGACCAGAGGGGCAGAAGGCAAGGAATTGTTTTTCATAGAATCTTTTAAGTAGGAAAAGGAGATCCTCGAGGGCAGACACTAAGCCAGGTCCCCGAGTGCCACATCCATGTGTGCTTTAAACCCCTCTGGGGTTGGTGACTCCAGCCCTGCCCTGGGCAGCCCATGAATAGTCTGGTTGCCCCTCTTTAGCCCATTTCTTTTGTTCTATTGACTACAGATTTCAGAGCAGTCCCAAATACTTTATTTAATACTGTAAAACTAATGTAAAATATTACTTGACTGCCAGAATGATCATAGATCTGTAATGCAGTTGGCACATATTAAAAATATTCTTGCTTTGCAGTTTTTATAAGGAACTTTATTAGGAAAGACAGGCTGGAAAATACAGTGTTTTCTTTCTCTATTCTGACACTTAATATTTTTTGCCATTACAGAACACAATAAATCTAGTTTTTATTAACAATATTCACATTTGAAGTCTCAGAGACTGAAAAAATAGACTCTAGAGAAGACTAAAAGCAAGCACCAAAGGAAAGGTTGAGTCTATAGAAAAAGGTTGTGTCTTAAAGGATCTCTGGGACAGGAGGTGCAATGAGGACTCTTTGGGGTTATTTAAAGGTTCCTTGATCAGTTCCTTGGTGCAGACAATGATTGGGGTGGTTGAACCCCACATGTGACTCAGCCCCACAACCAGGGCTGGGCTGGAGAGGAGTGGGAGGGTAAAGGTGAGGAAACTCATGCACTGAGATACAGACAGTTTAACAGGGAAGGCAAAAGTCACACAAGGACAAACTCCAAGGAATTCAGTCCCCATTTCCCATGGGCTCAACATCCCCAGGACAGCCTGGGGGGTCCCTCCCACCTCCTGGTGCCTGGGGAAGGCAAACCCCACCAACCTGAGCATCCCCCAGCTGTGTGTGCTGAGCAGGATTCCCTGCCCTGGGACACCCTGGGGTCAGTTGGGGTCACCTGTCCCACCTGTGTCCCCGCAGGCTGGGCCTGGTAGGGCCATGTGAGGAGCAGAACAGCCCTTGGCCCATCCCAGTGTGCCCAGCTCAGCTCCAGCCCAGCCCCAGGCACAGCCCAGCCAGCTGTGGGGAGAACATCAGCTCTGCCCCAGGGCAGTGGGCACAGCCCCAGGGCTGCCAGAGCTGCAGGAGGGTTTGGATCATCCTCTGGGGCACAGGGTGGATGGGCCTGTGCAGGGCCAGGAGTTGGACTGGATGATGGTCCCTTCCAACTTGGCATACTCTGGGATTCTACCCCAGCCCAAAGCAGCAGTTTGGCTGCACTCAGAGCTGCCAGTCCTGCCCGTGGGAAGAAGAGCTGCTTTCAGTGCTGAGGTAGCTCAGCAGATGAGGAGAGCTGCCCCTGCGAAGGAGGGCATGGAGGGTCCAGCACCGCCCCACCCCTGGAGATAACCCAGATACTCTGATTGCAGAAGCCCATTAGGGTTTTCTCAGGTGCCCAGGCCAGATCCTGACTTGAATTGGGCACTCACACAGACCATGATGTTGATGTTGCCCCAACACTGGGCATGCAGGTTCTGCAGGTCTATAAAGCACTCTTTGAGTCACTGAGGAAATTATAGTTTCATGTATCATCATATTTTGTGGAAAAGATGCTTTAGCTTCTTAGAATTTCGCTAGATGTCATGGCTGATGTTAGAGTCAGTGTTCTGGTTGGATCTCAGGAAAAGATTGTTCCCCCAGAGGGTGGTGGGCACTGCCCAGGCTCCCCAGGGCAGTGGGCACAGCCCCAAGGCTGCCAGAGTTCCAGGAGGGCTTGGATGATGCTCTGGGGCACAGGTTGGGATTGTTGGGGTGTCTATGCAGGGCCAGGAGTTGGACTCACTGATCCCTGTGGGTCCCTTCCAGCTCAGGAGATTTTATGATTCTTTTCAAAACTCCATGTGAATTCTCGTAAAACTGTCAGGAACTGACAGAGGGGTCTGTCCTCTCCCTCTGCAAACACAGGCTGGGCACAGGGGGGAGAGCAGCTCTTGGGGAAGCTCAGGAGATCACCTCAACCTCTCTCAGAGCTGCCTGAGCCCTCACTCCAGGCACAGCAGAAACCAGCTCTCCCTGCAGGAGACCTGCCCTCACCATGCTGGGCTGCCCAGCCGTCCAAGTGTCACCTCCTGCCACCTGAGTGTCACCCCATGGAGAGACACAGGGAAGTGTGAGACAGTGATAGGGAGGAGAGGGAAAGAGCCTGGTGGTGCTGCAAGGACTCATTTGCTTCCCTCGGTGCTGAACTTGGAAGATTTCCCCTTTTCAGGGTGCAGGATGTCCCTGTCACCAGCAGAAGTGGGTGCTGGGCCCCAGGGTGCTGGCAGGGGTGGCTGCAGGGTGGGGAGCAGGGCTGGGGACTGGGCTGGCTCAAGGCACTGTGCATGTTGAACCTTCAGCTGAGCCACATCCCAGGGCTTGTGGGACAATTGTCCTGGCTGTCAGCAGGGCCACAGGCAGGGTGGGCTGGGCTGCCCTGCTCTGTCAGCCCAGCCCACCCTGGGGTTGGTGTCACTGTGCCCTGAGCCGGTGGATCCCACCCGGGAGCACTGAGGGTCCTGGAGAGCTCGGACAGCTTTGGAGCTGCAGCAGAAGGGCCAGCCCAGCAGGGCCCTGAGGCCACCCAGGCAGACACTTGTCCCTTGGTAGTTCCCGGTACCTACAGACTCCTCCTTCTCCCTCCAACTGCATCTTCCCTTCTTTCACAGCACCCCCAGCACAGGCTCCCCTTCCCCACAGGGGGGACAGTTGTCCCTCCCAGGGCAGTGTCACTAAACTCAGCCACAATTCTGTGGGATGCAGCACTTTGGCCTGTCCTTTCCATGTGACCACATTTCCTCTGGAAGAAGACACCAAAACCCTTAAAAGCCTTCTGTCCACGTGTCTCCCCCTGTTTGCAAAGGAACTGGAAGCACTGTTTTCCCTTTCCCAGTAAAATATCTCATTCTTTCTGCTGGATAGTTTATCTCATCTCTCCTCCCGATGCTTCAGAAATTTCCTGTTGTGGTCTCCCAATGCAGAGCCCCGTGAATCCTTTATTTCCCTGATGGAGTTTCCTGGTAAATAGCTTTGAACTCAGATCCTTGTCTCAACAATAGATAAGCTTCTGCCTAACTGGCACTTCCCAATTAACAGCATTATCTTGTTAAACCTACAGAGGTGTAGGAAGGCTCAGCCATCCTTTAAAAGCATTTTATTGCTTAGAAAGTGTTTACAAAGGGCTGCAGAAGTGGTAAATGAAGCCCAGTGCTGCATTCAGATGCTTGATTAGCTCAGCCACATCAAAATGCCAATAATTCAGGTTCTGACTGGTTTGGCTGCCATTTCTTAAGCAGTAGCCTCAAAATACATGAGTTTTTTAGAAGGGAAGGGAAGGGAAGGGAAGGGAAGG
>VXBX01000008.1:160464-170944 GCA_013400415.1 Scytalopus superciliaris
GGGAAGGGAAGGGATAACATGACATGATCAGAATGTCATGTCTGAAGCTCATCAGAATCAGGAGGTGATGGTTCCTACTCATGCAGGTGTAATTGTGCTCAGTGAAGCCACAGTTTCACCCAGGAAGGAGGTTGTGGGAATAAGTGACTCATTGAGCACTGTGTGTTTGCAGGAGAGAGAAACCTCTATTGTTTCCCTTCTGGAACAATTAATGTGTTCCAGTTCTGTCTGTTCCTGTTCTACATGGTTGCATTTCACACCACAAGTGTCTCCATCTCTGTGTCACCTCTCACACGTCATCTCCTGTAGTGTGTGAGCAACAACAGTTGAGAAGAGCGCAAAGAACTTGGGTGTTTGGATTTTTTTCTGCAGTTTGATTTGTAAATTAGCTTTGCTGCTGCCAGGCTTGAAGTCCTTGCTCTCCTTAGTGTGACTGCAGCCCCACGTCTGTGTGGAATCCACAGGGACTGCAATAGGAACCGCAGGATGCTCCAAAAGCGTGTGGAAGGATGGAAACCTCCTGGGGAAATACATCACTGGCCGAGGCTTTGAGGAGAGAAGTGTCTGTGGAGCAGTTTAGTCATGCCCAATGAACTTACCAGCTGCAAATGTCAAGGAGAGGTCATCAAAAACTACAACAGGCTCATTACTCACTACCTGCTTTGCAACCTCAAAAGTAGATCTAATAACTCATAAATAAGGTAATAAATGGTGGGTGAAATCACCGGTGCCGGGCACCGAGTGGAAGGTGAGGGAGCAATGCGCCCTTGTGGAAAAGGCGGCCACCAACAGCCCGGAGCGCATCCCGGGAATGGTGCCCGCAGGGCACGGAGCTGATCCCGCAGGGCAAGGAGCTGATCCCGCCCCTCTGGCAGCCCCGCGGCAAACAGCTGCGCTGCTGGCACCAGTGATGGGCTCCCCAGTCCAGCAGAGCCAGGGCAAACTGGGGCGGGTCCAGCAGAGGCCAGGACGGTGTTTGAGGCACTGGAGCATAAGGAGACAGCTGAGACCTGGAGCTTCTCAGCCCGGAGAAGGGAACGCTCAGGGGGAGCTCATTAATGCATGTAATTAACTGATGGGTGAGGAAAGAAGATGGAACCAGTCCCTTCCAAGTGGTGCCCAGTGCCAGGGCAGAAACATCCCTTTTGGAGCCGCTGAGGGCACTTGGGCGGTTCAGCTGGAGAAGAGGAGACTGAGGGGAGACCTCATTGCAGGGGCAACTCCCTGGGGAGGGGCAGAGGAGGGGCAGGCACTGATCTCTGCTCTGGGGGCACCAGGGACACAGCCAGGGAATGGCTGGAGTTGTGTCAGGGCAGGCTCAGGTTGGATCTCAGGGAAAGGCTCTTCTTTCCCCAGAGGGTGGTGGGCACTGCCCAGGCTCCCCAGGGCAGTGGGCACAGCCCCAAGGCTGCCAGAGCTCCAGGAGGGTTTGGATGATGCTCTGGGGCACAGGGGGTGACTCTTGGGGCTGGGCCTGGGCAGGGCTGAGGGTGGGACTGGATGGTCCTTGGGGGTCCCTCCCAGCTCAGCATATTCTGTGACTTTGTGAAGAAGGAATTAGCACAAGTTGTAAAACAGACAATTCTACTAAAACATTAGAAAAACCTTTCTTACATGTGGTTGAACATTGGGAAAGCATTTGGAGAGAGGATATGGAGTCTCCATCCTTAGAGTTACAGAATCATTAAGGCTGGAAAAGACCTTTAAGATCACTAAGTCCGACCACCAACCCAAGCACCACCAGGGGCCCCACTAACCCACGTCCTCAAGTGCCACATTCACATGTTTTTTGAACACTTCCAGGGTTGGTGACTCCATTTCCCAGGCTGCCTGTTCCAGTGCTTTCCACCCTTTCCAGGAAGGAATTTTCCCCAATATCCAACTTAACCTCCCCTGACACCACCCAAGGCCATTCCCTCCCCTCCTGTCCCTGTTCCCTGGGAGCAGAGCCCGACCCCCCCGGCTCCCCCCTCCTGGCAGGGATTTGCAGAGTGAGAAGGTCCCCCCTGAGCCTCCTTATCTCCAGGATATCCTTGGAGAAATTCCAAGCCCTGATGAAAACAGCCCAGGACAACCTGCTCCGGCTGCCGCTGTTTGAGCAGGGCTTGGCTAGAAGGTCTCCAGAGGTGCCTCCAGCCCCAGTGACTCTGTGATTTTATGAACCTGACAGCAGAAAAGCAGCTGTAAGAGAAACAATTGTTCTCAGGGCACCGACCCCCTGACCTGCTCCGTGCAAAGCAGCTGCCTCTGCAACCCCAGCGCTCGGAGTGCTGCAGGACGAGGCTCCCCAGAGCCCCCTTGGCAGCCAAAATGACTAAAACACCCGTCTGGCAGTAATATTTGAGACAAGTTTCTGCTTGACAATGCCATGGATCAAATCTGATGAAGTGAATCCCGGCCCAGACCTCACCCCCACAGCCTTCCAGAGGCACAGAATATTTAGATTATCTAAGAGAATGGGAAAGTTATGATAGACAAGCCTCATGACCTAGAAATATCTCTATTGGAAAGCATTTTGTAGTAAGAAATTGGGTTTTCAGTCCCACCAGAAAATATAAAAGATCTAATAGAAGTTGAAGCCAGATGAGTCAGATAAGACCTAAAGTATATTGTGGTTTTAGTTACAAAGACTAAAATTACTGCAGTTATTTCTAAAGAGGTCTCAGACTGACCATCACACAGAGCCTTTTCAAACTGCATTACTGACACGCTCTGTTTGAACTGCAGGAACAGTTAAACCCAATGCAGGGATTAATGAGCAGGAATCTGTGTCAGGATTGCTGGAAAGTAGAGGGAAATTAACCCATCTGCCCCCATATCTCAGAAAATGGGCCTGTGCAGGGCCAGGAGAGGGACTGGATAACCCTTTGGGGTCCCTTCACACTCAGCATATTCTGGAATTCTCATCCTATGAAAATTCCCTCAGGGATTCCAGAAATACCCAGTTTCTTATTTGTCCCGCCAATCCTCTGGTCCAGTTTCCACATTGTAGTGAAATTTGACCATATGGAGGATGAGAAAGAGAAGCAAAGTCACAAAACTCGTTCCTGCAGGACCTTCCTTTGCTAAAAGGAACCAACAGTGGGGGCTCCAAAGGAAAACTCCATCTTAGGGGACCTGTGGGCCATGAATGATTCAGGGCCACTCGAGGTGTCCATGTGAACCTGAGCTCCTCAAGGTTTGCTCACCCTTTGGGATGGAGCCCTTTGGGCATTTCCAGCTGTCTGTGATTTAAGGAGGGCCTGTTTTGCAGCTGGAGCAGTAACCAAGCAGAGATGTCCAGGCTCTTGTCACCTGAGGAAATAAACTCTGATTTTGATCCTCCACAGGCTGTGCAGGGAGAGGAGTTTCAGGACTTCTCAGAAACAAATCATGTCAAGTTAATCTTATTTTTAGGGATTTTGCTGTGTTTTGTGGCCAGGAAGGAATAACTCACATTATTGATCATGACCTGAGCAAGATTTCCAGCCGTTTGTAGGAAAGTAATGTGAGATTAATTTGAGAAGCCTGTTGTTAATGAACCTCTGTGGGGAGGGTGACTGACCATGGAGGGGAACCAAAGATGAACTGATGAGGTTCTGAATTTGGTCTCCTTGTTACTCGTGGGAAAGGAGTTTGCTTATTAAATTTGCAGGTGATATGAAGCTTGGATGACCGTAAGTCTATTAGAGGATGGGGTTAGAATTTAAAATGTTCTTGACAAATTGGAGAAATAGCCTGAAAATAAATTGATTAAATGGAGAAAAATGAGATGCATTGGGCTGAAACAGAAATGTTAAAAAGACTTCTATATGTTGAAGAACAATTGGACAGTTCCCTGGAAAAGCAACAAGGAATCATAAAGGATCACAAACTTTGCATGACCCAGGAAAGTTGGTGTGAACAAGAGAAGTTGCCTTGGAACAATCCAGGGAATCCACTCCATGCTGGAAAGGTCTCTCTCAGAAACATGAAGGATCCAGATCACTCAGAGAGGGCTCAGGGTGCTAAAATGACAATAATCAAAGGCAAAGTGAGTTTTATAAGGTAACATCAAATAAATGGCATTAGGCTGAAGAGTAAAGTTGAGGGAACACACAGTAACAGTGTTGTTATAAAGAGCTGTGGCAGGAACAAGGGGGGGTTTCTCTATGTCCCTGGAAGACAGGAAGGAAGCAATTGGTCTGAAAAGCAGTGAGAAAGACCCAGGGAAAGAGAATGCCTTGGGGGAAAGTGAAATATCAGTGACAGGGTTATAGGAATAGCAGAGGAGATGTGGGAGTGGGCCCTGTACAGGGAGAGCATGACAGGAAATATCTCTAGAAATCTCCTCTCAGCCTACGGTGCTACAGTTCCACCCCTGTAAAGATCTGGCCAAAGAGTTCATTCCTGACTGGAGGCCTGTGTGGGAACTAAAGGTGGTGGGAGTTTATCAGGAGTCACTTCTCTAGTGATTCTGGAACAGTGAGAAAGAGGCAAAGGAGTTTTCCACAAGCACAGGGTAGTCACCAACCCCTGGCAGATGCTTTGCCATGGACTGCTTTCCCTACTGTGCAGCAATTAATCACCAGTGTGTGAGTCCTACAGGACTGGCCCTTCTTCGGAAGGGGATCTGCAGTCCGTGTGCAGCTGCAGCTGGAATTGTAACTCAATTGCCTGCAATAACAAAGCCACTGATTTGATTTCTGTCTGCACTGACACAGGACATCGTTGTTGGGGTCACAGTGGGACAGTCTGCTTTGTGGGTGGTTGGGGATAACGTCCTGGAAACCTCCACACCTCCAAAGCTCCAGGTCTCCAAAGCTCCAGGTCTCCAAAGCTCCAGGTCTCCAAGCCCCCGGGCTGGATGGAGGTGGAGCAGTTTGAGGTTCCAGCAGCTCTCAGGAGCCCCAGTTGCTTTGCTTTGCTCCTGCCTGGACATGTTTCTCACCTTTTTGCACATAACCTTAATTTGCAGGCTCAGCAGAAGGGGAGCAGATTCCCATTATCATGTTCTTCTTGCATCTGGAATTTTAAGGCAACTACACCACAGAATCTTCTGCTTTCTTAAGCATTTTCTTCTCCTTTCTTTAATCACGCTGCGATTTCCTGTGAGCACTGGGAGCTGTAATTATCATCTGCACATCTCTCCGTTTGCTAAGCTGGTTCTTAAAGGGATTTTTTTTCTGTGAATTTCAGATGACCAAGAACAAAATTATAATCACCTGATACTAGACAGTGCCACCCAGACACCTACACATGGTAAGAGATAACAAAGAGTGAAATTACACACGGTGTAACTTTCCTCTGCCAGCCAGTAATGTTTACTGGTGTCAAAGTATGTTTAATGTTAATAGAAATGTTCCTATGGCAATGCTGCATGACTGATGGTTTCCATTAACATTAAATATAGGACCATATTTTTAAATAGTGTGCACAATGAAATATGGCCCAGGCTTTTCTAATTGTGCCCACCAGCCCTGTGTCCCCCCATGTCTGATTGCTCCTTTCTCTCTTCCACATCACCGAGGTGGTGTCAGATTTAACCACACAAAACAGGGGAAATGATGCTCAGAGGAAAGTCCATCTTGTCAGCCAAGCCACTGGACCTCCAGTGCTGCTTGTGCATCTGTGTAGGAGAAGCTGGAAGGACAAGGGTTCCTGAGCTAATGTGGGTTTAGCGTAACAATACGTGGCCAGAGTTTGGGTTCGTGGCTCGATGCAGCTTCTCCAGCCCCTCCTTGCATAGGTGTGGTTGGAACGTCCTGCTGAAGGCCCCGACCCACTGCACAACATTCACACCACACAGGGCAGACAGAGACCATGGAGTGATCCATAAAGAAGTGTCCCTTCCCAAACCAGTTGCAGGGGTTGCTCTCACACCCTTCCAAACCCCTGTTTTATTGTGGAAACATGACATGTCTCTGACCCACGGACTTATGGAACTCAGAGCACCTTTCCCGTCCCTACACCTACCACAGAGGGGACCAGCACTGCCCTGGCCCCATCACCTCTGAGGTGACCCCTCAGGAGGTGTCTGGGGCAGCCTCTCATCATACAGCCTGCCTGGTTGTCCCTCTAAAGGGGGAGAGCAGCCCCTCCAGCATTTCCCCAAAGCTTCCCAGGTTTGGTCTTTGCACCCAAACAGCTTCACTCGTGTGAAACTCCTGGCAGTGCCCTCGCTGAGCTCTGCAAACACAGCCTTCCTGTCTCATGAAACCTGGCTCAGCACCTACTGCCTCCCCTCCCACCCAGCCCTCTGACAGCTATGGGTGCCCCATGGCATCCTGGAGCAGTTTCACGAGTTCAGACACTCCTCAGAGACACTCTGTTGTTCTCCACTTTGTTTCCTCCATCTCATCCCAGCCTGGAGAGGTTTCTTCACTTTCTCCATGGCCAGAAACCTTATCCCTCTGTGCTCAGCCCTGTCCCTCCACCCTCCTGCCTCCTCTGCCCCCTCTCCCTCCTTCTTTAGGTTTCCCTGGCCCCAGATCAGCAGCTGAGTGTGGACAGTGACTGTTCCATCCCCAAATCAGCCAAATCCCCTGCAGCTCCCTGGCCCCATCCAAACCCACACCAGCCACTGCCACCAAACCCACACCAGTCACTGCCACCAAACCAGTGGCCCCCCCAGTCTCTGTGCAATCAGACCAGTCTCTGTGCAATCAAACCACCCTCTGAATGACCCCTCAGGTCCTCTCTGCTCCCCTCCCTCTTCTGCTGCTTCCTTGTCCTGGTCTTGTCCATGTTCTTGCCTGAACCTTTTCCCTTGGAATGTGATCTATTCCTCCAGCTTGCAGCTGGACTCTTCCTTCTGCTGGGCAACCAGTAAGAGATTGGTAAATCTCGTCTTAATATATTCTTCTTGCAGCTCTGAGTCTGTATTTGTTACTTGGTTTTGTTCTGGTATTTGTTGTTAATTCTGAAACTTCATCCTGGTAACTATTCTGGAGTTGATTTATTGCGAGTTGTGTCCCTGTATAGAGATTTCAATGTGGCTAAAAAGGGTGGGAGAACCCTTGGAAAGGGGTCCCACTTAAAAGCTTTGATGTTTCTCCTTCCTGGAGGGTGGGTGAGGCATCTCCTCAGCCTGCAAGTTGCTTTCAGTTGTAAGACAATATTATTGGGGTTTCTTTTTCTGCCTTCCAAAGCCACAGGAGAAACGGGGTCAGCTTTGAAACTGGTGGTGCCACAGGAATTTTCATCAAACCTGAATTGACAGCCCCAAATGTTCCTCACACTAATTACTGTACTTACCTTTTTACATTCTTAAGGCAAAAAAAAAAAAAAAAAAAGAAGGAAAAGTTGGAGAAATATGGTTGAAATTGTGTTTGGTTCTCTTTTGTTTTACTGCTTGTTCTTCAAACCTGTGCCATGGTGGGTTCTGAGCTGCCCCAGCAGGGCCAGGGGAGTCCTTGTGCTCCTGTGTCTCTGCCCAGGAGTTTCAGTGCAGCTCCATCATCAGGTCCCCACCACATTCAGGGGAACACTCAGGGGAACAACATGTGCTTGAACAATTCCCCTTCCCTCTGGCCCTGACAGATGCTTTGCTTTTTTTATGTACTTAAGAGGCAAAAATCAAGGCAGATAAACTCATGATCTTGGATTTCTTGTGCTTCCTGAGTCTTAATAATTTGGTTGTACAAAGTGACTTGGATGAGCTGCCTACAAATAACTGGATGATTCAGAGTTCCATTTTATTCCTGAGTTATCCATATGGCCACAGAGCCTTTTGTTCCTTATATTCACGTGTGCTGTTACTGGTGAGCCATTGCTTGGGGAGTCTGAAAGGAGAGCTGGACCTTTCAAATAAGGCATCAAAAGAGTGTGCAGAGTTACTGCTGCAATTCTGACTGGGTCCAAAAAGGGCTCAGGTTTGATTTAATGCCCTTCCTGAGCAGGACAGGGTGTGCATTTGCTGTGGGATTGTGCAAAAGGGGGACATGAGATGTTTTTGTGAGCACTAAATTCATGAGCTCTGTCCCTTTGCCTGTCTGTGGCACTCTCTGAACGGAATGGGGGGAAACAATCAGTGTGAGGGTCAAGACAAGCTCTTGGCCTGGGGTCAGTTCACTGTTAACCCAGCCAAGGTGCTGCTGTGGCAGTACAGGGTGAGCTGTGGGGTGGTGGCTGTGGGTGACACGTCCCCAAACAAACAGCCCTGCAGTGCCTGGAGCAGCTCCCCCAGCCTCCCCAGGGACTGGCCCACCCAGCAGGGGTGCTCTGGCCTGGATGGCTGAAGGGGGAGCTGCTGGAACTGGGAATCCCTGTCAGGGGGAGGGCTCAGCTGCTGCGGGGCTGGTGATGTCTCTCCCTTCTCCTGCCACCACAAGAGCTCCACAGCTCTCTTACCTTCACCAGAATTTTGTAATGTATAATTGCACCGAGTCTCCAAACTGATCCCACCCTGGGCCTGGGCAGCAGAAGCTCCCACACCCAGCTGAGGCAGGTGTGGAGCCCAGGGCTCTGCAGGCGGAGGGAGAAATGCCAAGTCCCTTTTCTCCTTCCTCTGCTGGCCAGGCCTTTCCACAAGCAGAGCAAAATGCACCAACCCATTTGTTTCCCCAAAGATCTTGGGAATTGCAGCAGGATCTTTGTGTGAGGGAGTGACCCAGCCATTCCACTGTTTTGGGGATCATAACAGGATCTTAAGGTGCAGGAATGATCCAGATGTGCAGTGGGGCAGTCATTGCACTGTTTTGGGAATTACACCAGGATCTCGGTGTCCAGGAGTGACCCAGATGTGCAGTGGGGCAGCTGTTCCACCAAACAGTGGTTGGGTATCAGGGCCATGTTTGGTTATCATCATGCTTGGGTATCATTTTGGGTACCGGTTCTGGGTGTCAGGTCCCACAGCACCAGGAACATTGTCTTTGTTCAGCTGAGAAAGGCAGAGGATGGTCAGCTGATGGCCTGATGTTTCTGTGCTGCTCCTTGTAGATGCCACAGAGAAACCAATTGCAGGGGATCAGAACAACCTCTGCTCACAGGGAATCAAGAGAAAAAGGGGAAAGCAGATCTTGGGGCTGTTCCACAGCTGTGGGTTCCCAGGGTTAAACCCCCAGGGGTCTCTGCTCTAACCTGGCATGGGGGGTGCCATTCCTGGGCACAAACTTACGGTGCAAAGGGCGTGCCCATGGCACTGCTGTGATTGCTCTGAACTCTCCTCCACGCGGGGAGGAATAACTGCTAATTAATGGTGGGATTGCATATAATCTGTTCTGTCAGGCTGCTATCAGCTAATTAGCACAGTGCTCTTTGCAGCACCGGCACAGGGAGGGAGGGGAAGGGCTCCCTCCTGCCCTGCCTGGCTGGCACACAGGGAGGATCCTGCCTGCAAAGTGTGCCCTGTTGGGGCACAACTCCCAGTGCACATCAAGAGGAATGACCACAGGGAAGTGAGTCAAGGGAAGTGCCCAGGGGCAGGTTGGACGGGGCTTGGAGCAACCTGGGCTAGTCCCAGCATGGCAGGGGGTGGGACTGAATGGGCTTTGAGGTCCCTCCCAACCCATCCTGGGACCCTCCAGTTCCAGGACTCTGCCAACCCCTGGGGGGCTGCAATACCAACATTTAAATTCTGCCGTTGTTGAGGGCTCTGAGTCACCCACTGTGCCTTTGACCACCCCACATCTCAAAGAAATCCTGATTTTTTTCTGCTGTCAGATATTCCTGCCCTGAATTCACTTCCAGGACACCAAACATCCCATAACAGGGATATCCACAGTCCTTCAGAAACCTCAGCCCAAACTGTGCTTTCAGTGACAGACTTCAGAGCCCAGGCCCGCTGAAATCAGAATTTTGATGTGGGTTTCCTTAATCTAGACTTTATTTCTACATCAGCTGCAGATCTGAGCTGCAAATGAAGAACTCTGCAGCAGTTTTGGGAAATGTGGTGATTTGTATGTAAAAGGTGAGTGGGAGGGAGCGAGGCCCAGGCTCTAAGCACATTTCATTTTACATATGAAATGCAGCTAAATCTTTTGATACATTAATTTATCTTGCTTAGACATTCAGTCTTCATACAAAATAAGCACATAAAATGATTTTCCTCTAAAACATTAAAATATGAAGGAAAAAACCAAGCTAGGGGCACAAAAGAGAAGTGAGACTAGCATTAGCTGGAACAGAAATATTTGTGACTGCCTGGGCTCAGTTTCTGAAAGGCTTATTGCTTTGGTTTTTACTGCTGCTGAAGTTTAATCTCATTATATTTAGTGCATATATAATTATCCTCCCCTAAAGAGGATCTGAGAAACATCTTTTCACATCTATACAAATAACAAGCACATTTCCAGATAATATAGTTAATAGGAAGTCCCTATCACAATTTTTATGTCAGTTTATTGCATTTGACAGTCATCTCAAAAAAAACCCCAAAACTTGGTAAACCACCATTAGCAGGAAATTAATTCAAGTCTTTAATTTGGCCAAGTGTTTCTCCAGAGCTGGTGCCTGGGATGGTTCTGGAGGCAAATTTGGCTTTACAGCTCTTCTTGTGTGAACTTTTATCAGGTTCTTATAT
>VXBX01000008.1:171068-284241 GCA_013400415.1 Scytalopus superciliaris
CTCCTTATCTCTTTCTTTCTCTTAATTTCCACTTTTCCATGTTCTCTCTTCTCTTTCAGTTCTCTCCTTTCCTCCTTTTCTTCTTTCTTTTCTCTCATCTTAATTTCAAAAATCCAGGCCATCTTCCTTCCCACACAGTAATAGGGCTTTGGGGGATAAATTGCTGAAAAAAAATTCTTGCATCAATTTTCTAACATCAGACCAGAAGCTTCAATTTGGGACAATCCCAGAAGATCTGAAAATGATTCCCTGTTCTGTCACGTCTCCTCCAGCAATTTGTCGAGAGTTTTGTGTCTATTGTGTTTAAGACACTGTTTACAAAATCATAACAATTAAGGACTGTTTAAATTAGATTTATCCCCAGTAGAAATATATGTGAGAAAATGAGGAGATGATCAGATCTGGAACATAACACCCTCCAGAAGAAACAGCGCTGGGCTGTTCTGGCGCTGCTCAGGGCACCAGGGCTGCAGTGCCAGGGGGCAGCAGGGCTGCAGTGCCAGGGGGCAGCACGAGGGACCGGGGGGTCTCACAGGGCTGCACCACATCCCATGAGCTTTTGGTGCCTCCGAGCTGCCGTTTGGGGTGGGGCTGCCCATTGAGGGTTCCCTGCTTTGCTCCCCAGCTTTGCAAAGCCAAGGGGACAGGTGGCTGTGCTGCAATCCAGCCCCAGCTCAGCAATTCGAGCAGGAGGGAGCAAAGTGCCTCCCCCTTTGCTGATGATGTTCCACAGGGCAGAGCCAAAAGCTGTGCTGGGCTGTGCTGGTTTGTTGGGGCCGTGGCTGCACTGAAGTGATGTGACCTCTGGAGATGTGTGTGCTGAGCCTCCTTTAGCCACAGAGCCATGGAAAGCAGACTGGTGTGGCTGGGAGGGACCTCAGAGAGCACAGAGTTCCAAGTAGCCCACAACCTGTGGCTGCCCCGGCCCTGGAGGTGTTCAAGGCCAGGCTGGGCTGGGCTTGGAGCCACAGTGGAAGGTGGAACTGAGTGGCCTTTGCAGTCCCTTCCAACCCAAAGCATTCCATGATTCTGTGCCTCCCCTTGCTGAGCCACCTTCCCTCCATGCAGTGAGAAGCTCTGAGCATGAGGCACTGGCAGGGGTGGCAGGAGGGGACAGGCTCAGGGACAGGCTGTAACTGCACAGTCTCCAGCCCAGCAGGAGGGAGCCCCATTGCAGCTCTGCAGGGCTGGGCATGGGGCTACTCCAGAGCCAGAGCCAAGGGCCGTTCCCTGCACCCCCAGGAAAAGGCAGCAAACCAGGAGAATGGATCTCTCCTTTGCCCTGACTGCCAAGTGCAATTCCAGCTTCTGCAGTTTGTCCTTTGATTTTAGCAGATAACATCATTGCTCTCAGCCTGTGTTGGGTGTGGGACTGTGCAAGGGCCAGTTCTCTGTACTCCTGTTGATGACCCCTGGCTGAGCCATTCAGGGCTGTTCTGCTGCTTGGGGATTTATTGTCACACCCTGCAGTGTGTTCCTCTGCCCAACACAAGCCCTTCAGGCTGCTGCTCAGTTCTCAGCCATGAGCCCTGAAACACCCAATCCCAGCACCCTCCTGACAGGCAGAGGGTTTTTATCCCTGGCTCAATTTAAAATCCTCCATCTCCAGCTCCTCTAAACGAGGGCAGCTACTCACTGGAGAGCTGCTGATTTACACCACAGAGGATCTGACCTGGAAATGTAGAAACCTCTTTGAGATTTGTCATGAGAGATGCAAAGGACTTATTAATAACACTGTTTGTAACATGAGAAAAAAGAAGTGTGACAACACAAACACTGAAGATACATGTTATAAATTTTAATCTGAGCCTGGGAACATCAGTTCTTTGCCTGTTCTAAGTGTGGCACTTCAGGATGGCCTGGGAGGCCTGAGTTGTGGTACAAAGGCTACAGAGCACCATTGGTGCTTCCAGATTTTCCTGAGGAACGAGGTCTCTGGAAGGACTTGTGTCAGAATCTGGGAAGACTCTGAGCGTGAGCCCTGCAAAGGCTGAGCAGGAGCAGTGCTGGGAGCAGGGGGGACTTTGCTGGAGGGCTGAGCTGTGCTGAGCTGAAGCTGAGCAGCAGAAGGCTGGGTTGTATCAGCTCCTCCGAGGTGACATTGTTTGCTTTCTCTGGGTGAGTGTTTTAAAAGGCATCTGTTGAAATGTCTTGCAGAATTCACACAACATATGTGCAGACTCAGATGCAAATATGCAGCACATCCCTTTTGCCACTTGAGCTTTGGTTAAAACTTTGCCATCAATTCATTTATTTTTTTTTCTGGTTTTGGGTATCATCTGCTCCTGCCCTTGAACATGAGAGGTTTTGTGCCTCAGGTAAACACACTTGGAAAGTGTTTTCCGAGAGCAGGGGCAGAGCAAGACACATCAAGAAGGCATCAGGTCTGATCTCCTCACATCTCTAGAAATCCTGAAACTTCTGAGCCTGAGCCTGCAGAGTTTGCAAAGCACTGGCAGTGAAATGAGGGTCTCCCTCAGCTCACGGGGACCTTCCCTCGCAGGTTACAAAGAAGATGAGTAAATCTGTGTGTCCCCTCAGAGCCCACCTGCCCTTGCAATGCCCAAGGCTCAGAGGGACTGCAGGTGCCCAACACCCCAACCATGGGCCATATATCCCGTTTGGATCCAGGATGGAGCAGGAGGAATGTCAGTCCCGCAGGGTGGGCAGTGCTGTGGCTCCTCAGGTGCAAAACTCCCTGCCCTGCACTTGCTCCAGCCTTTAGAAAGGGCCTGGTCTGGGATGGAGCAGGAGCCTCTCTGAGCCTGGGCATGTCCTCTGGTTCCCACAGAAATCCAGCTGGGTTTGGGGTGGCCTGACAGCTCTGGCTCAGGAGGCAGAAGAGAGACCTCATTGCAGGGGCAACTCCCTGGGGAGGGGCAGAGGAGGGGCAGGCACTGATCTCTGCTCTGGGGGGAACAGGGACACAGCCAGGGAATGGCTGGAGTTGTGTCAGGGCAGGCTCAGGTTGGATCTCAGGGAAAGGCTCTTCTTTCCCCAGAGGGTGGTGGGCACTGCCCAGGCTCCCCAGGGCAGGGGGCACAGCCCCAAGGCTGCCAGAGCTCCAGGAGGGTTTGGATGATGCTCTGGGGCACAGGGGGTGACTCTTGGGGATGGGCCTGAGCAGGGCTGAGGGTTGGACTGGGTGATCCTTGCAGGTCCCTTCCAGCTCAGCACATTCTGGGTTTCTGTGCCATGCACAGCCCTTGCTGGGGGTGCAAGAACAGAGTTTACAGCTCCCCAGAGTTCTCTGCTCCCTCCATGAGCTCACAGTGCCAACACTGCTCAGCCTGGTGAGGTCTGGGCTGTGCTGTGCAACCTCTGCTGCTCAGGAGAGGAGGAAATGCTGCAGAGCTGAGCCCTCTCCTGCTGAATTAATCAGAGACATCAGCAGAATTTTAAGATGTTGCATTGACTGTAAAAACATGTGGTTGTTCCAAGGAAATGGAATTTAGGAACCAAGAGAAATGGCACTACTGGGTGATGTTCCCACCCCTGTTGGAAGTGCAGGGTGAGCTTTATCTCCTCCGTGTTCCTCTGCAAATACCTGTGTAAATCATGCCCAGAGTGGGTGGTGTGTCAGAGGGACAGAAAACGGCCCTTGGCTGAGGGTGGTGGTGAGGAAAATGACACTGACTCTCAAAGGGGATCCCAGTAACCACAGCTCATTTTCCAGTTGCCCAGAATGCAGAGTTGGACTGGAATGAGTGGGAATCCCCGGAAACACAGAGGTACAACCTCAGCAGGGAATGGGTGACCCTTTTATTTACATCTTCATAATTAATTGTGACCTGCATCTTCCATAGGAGCCAACAAATGGCACAAAAAAGAGGAGACAGAGCAGAGAAAAGCAAGGCTCAAATATATTGCAGAAGTGCAAAACTGCTACAAAACTTGTGCAGAACCAGTCCCACAATATAAATTGCACAAGATATTTCTCCTTAATAGAGTCCCTCAGTGCTCTGATCTCCCCCTCAAACCACATTATGCAAAAGGTATCTGAAATTAGCTTTGGTCATTTCAGTTTATCCCTCGTGTTGCTGAATGATGGGCAGTGGATTTCAAGGTGACTTCTCATTTGCCAGAGTCATTACGGTCTTTTCCTGACTGACTGCATGGAACAAGCAGGAAGAAGATGAACTGATTCTGCACAAGCCCATCAGATAAATGTGTGGCACTTAATTTCACACCCCTCATGCAAGCAGTCAATTAATGCTCCTGCTCTGGCACCGAGCACAAGTTCCATCCATATGACTGGGCTTATTGCAGCATGTCCAAACCTCCATGAAAATGGAGATTAGATACAGGTTCTGGCTGAGAAATCTGCAAAGAGATGTTACCCCGGGGTCCTTGCCACACAAGCACAAAGAGGAGCAGGGACACGGTCTCAGTGCTGATACAGTCTCTGTTTACTGGATAATATCTAATCAATTGTTTCCAGCCCCCTGATGAATACGATGCACTCCCTAATCCTGCAGTCAGTCTATTAGACATGGATTGAAGTCATCAGTGGGAAAATGATGTTCTCAGAGAGCTGACACTCCAGCTCTGTGCTCACTTGGGGCTGTGTTCTTTTTGCCAGACAATCACCCTGTTCCAGGAGTGCAGAGATGTGCATCAGCGAGAGGGAAACAAGAGCTTATTAAGATGGTTATTGCATTGGAGGGAGGAAGTTTTCACTACTGTGAAATTCCATAAGAAAGTGCCTCAGAATTTCTCAGAACTGGGAACAAAACGATGCTGTGACAGAGAGTTGGGCTGTTCCTTTGGCTGAGCCCAGAGAGCAACGTGCAGGTGCCTCCAGAAACATGGGAAGTCCCTGTTCTTGACTCAGCAGCTTCTTTCCCCCTCAGCACTGAGATCCCACAGAAGGGGAGATCCTACAGAAGGCAGGTTCCCACAGGAGGGGGGATCCCACGGAAGGAGAGATCCTACAGAAGGCAGGATCCCACAGGAGGGGGAATCCCATGGAAGGAGAGATCCCTCAGAAGGCAGGATCCCACAGGAGGGGGAGCCCACAGAAGGGGAGATCCTACAGAAGGCAGGATCCCACAGGAGGGGGAATCCCATGGAAGGGGAGATCCTACAGAACGCAGGATCCCACAGGAAGGGGAATCCCCTGGAAGGGGAGATCCTGCTGAAGGCAGGATCCCACAGGAGGGGGAATCCCATGGAAGGGGAGATCCTACAGAACGCAGGATCCCACAGGAAGGGGAATCCCATGGAAGGGGAGATCCTGCTGAAGGCAGGATCCCACAGGAGGGGGAATCCCATGGAAGGGGAGATCCTACAGAAGGCAGGATCCCACAGGAGGGGGATCCCACAGCCTGGGGGATCCTGCAGGTTGGGGAATCCCATGCTAGTGCCAGATTGGTGCTTGAGAGCAGGGGAAGCTGTTCCTCCCCTCACAGTCACAGCCTTGCTGTGGTTTGTTCTGCAGGAAGCTCCGTTGGGAGCAAATTCATGGAGCAGCAGAGTGAGGGAATCAGTGTGACAGGGACAGGAAAGAGCAAGAGCTGGGGTTGGTGACACGGTGGCTGAAATTCAAGAGTCAGTACATGGGTGACATAAACATGAATAAAAGCCAAAGCAGTAATTTGACAAGCACCCTCCAGATGTGATGAATTGCACAGCAACTGGTGCTGCCTGCCCTTTATGAAGATTATCAACAAATTAAGCCATTTATAGGGAGCCAATGGTGTTCCTATTATTGCCTTGATAAGAGCTGAAATCAATACAGGATGTGATGAGTGGAAGTACCTCAGAATCAGGATGTACCTTGTCTGTAGAAAGCAGCAGAACAAACATTCCTGCTTCTGTCACAGCTTCATTGCTCCTGCTGTTGTTCCCTTTGCCAAAAGGAAAGGTGTTGTCACCTTGGATTAGTCACTGTACAAGTGCTTGTGGTTTAACCTCAGCTGGTAACTGAGCACAACGTGGGCACCGTGACTGCCACAGCAGCAGCACAGGGGGAAATCAGAGGGTTAAGTGAGAAAACTCATGGGCTGAGATGAAGACAATTCAATAGTCTACAACAATCTTCAGCAGGTCCAACTCCCTGGGGAGGGGCAGGCACTGATCTCTGCTCTGGGGGGAGCAGGGACACAGCCAGGGAATGGCTGGAGTTGTGTCAGGGCAGGCTCAGGCTGGATCTCAGGGAAAGGCTCTTCTTTCCCCAGAGGGTGGTGGGCACTGCCCAGGCTCCCCAGGCCAGTGGGCACAGCCCCAAGGCTGCCAGAGCTCCAGGAGGGTTTGGATGATGCTCTGGGGCACAGGGGGTGACTCTTGGGGATAGACCTGTTGGTTGGACTGGATGGTCCTTGGGGGTCCCTTCCAGCTGAGCACATTCTGTGACTCTGTGACATCAGACCTTTGGTAGGTCCCACCTCACTCCTTCCAGCCCTTTGTGGATGTCTGAGGTGCCCTGGAATAACCAAAATGGCTCAGGTGCCCCTGAATTGAGCACTGGGTTTGTAAGTGTGGGAGCTCTGTGAGAGGAGGGCTCTGACCACTCTGGCTTTGGGAAATCATGGTCAGGTTTGTGCTGGAGAACAAGACTCAGCCTGTCCTTGACTGAGAAGTGTGTGCAAAATGAAGGGTGAGCCAGGGTAACAGGGGTCTGGAGGCAGGTGAGTGCTTGTTGAGCACACATTGCACTGCTCTGCAGGAGCACATTTCAGGGCTGTACAACAAAATGTGTGAGCTCAAGGCCTGGACATTCTGCTGCTCCCCAGCTGCTGCAGACAATTCAGCCCTCTGATTTCATTTTCAGACCATACTTGAAGTGGCCACTTCCTTGGCCTTTGACTGAGCTAATGCAATCTCATCACTGCTAAGAGCTCCCACAGAGCCCACTGGAGTCTTGTCTGGCTTTGCTTCCAATAATTGAAGTTCTTGCTTTGTTAAACTCTTTCATATCTGCCTATTTTAACATCTGAACACTTGGGAGTTATAAGTACAATTCAACAGGTCCCTGTCCCTTGGCTGAGCTGATGAAAGACCGTTTTCCAGCTTGCAGTAAAAGAACAAGGTTTCAAAACCTTGCAGGTAGTCTGGACTTGGCTTTTAGCATCGAGGTTCAGTGCTGATCTTTCTGGACAGTGCCCTCAGCTTTAACATCCTGGCAGAGGGCAGTGAGACCCTGGCTGGGGACTCCCTCAGAGACCAACAAATTCAACATAAGTGGAAGGGCATCCTCCACCCTTCAGGTGTGCCCTTGTGCCCCCTGCACCCCTCAGGGGCAGCACCTCCTTTCCTCAGGGAAACACCCAAACACCTTGCCTTGTCTTCTGACTGCAGCCAGATGTGCTCCCTTAGTCCCACTTCCCACTGCCCTGAGTGCAGGGGAGGCATGAAGGTCTCCAGACCCCACCAGAAGCCCTGGGGCCACGGGCCAGCATTGCCCAGGGGCCTCCAGGTCCAGACCATTAATCTGGCATAATGGCTGAGCAATTTGATTCTCAGCCCCAGTTAAAATAACCCCACAGGCTCATTCCTGTGTCTCAGGGTGGGCAGGGCACAGCCTGTGGGGGTGAAGGTGGTGCTGCCTGAGCTGGTTCTGGCTGCACTGGGGTCAGTCAACAGCACATGGCACAGCCCCCCATGGTGAGGGGGGACCCCCATCCCCTGAGCTCCAGGTGCTTTCAAGGCACCACTTGGCTTCTCTCCATAATCACTGTGGGCAGGGAAACATCACCCCAGGACCCTTTTCTCGCTGCTCTGCCAGTGCCAGTCTGAGTTGTGTCCGGAGCTGTCCCTGGGGCTGGCTCAGGTACAGCTCTCCTGCCTGCTGGGGTTGGTGGGAATGACGTGCCTCTCTCCTCGGGGTTTGGTGCACACTGTAGACCTGCCTTTCTCTGTTGGTTTCTTGCAGACAAGCCACGAATGAACAACATCCTCACTTCTGCCACCGAGCCCTACGACCTGTCCTTCTCCAGGTCCTTCCAGAACCTCTCTCACCTCCCACCATCCTACGAGTCTGCTGTCAAGACGAACCCAAGTAAATATTCTTCTCTGAAGAGACTAAGTAGGTGTCAGCTCCTTTCATTTCCTTTGTGTCTCGTTTGTTTTTGAGCTGCAGTGGGCTCCATGTTCAGCCAATAACCTCCTTCCTCTGCTGCCACTCTCCCCACTTGGCATCTCCAGTAATGACTCTTTTGGCTGTCACTTCCCATCAAGGATGAGGAGAGAGAAAGAGTCATTTCATTACTGTGAGAGTGCATGTGGTTATTTGCTTACTGACCTCCTTGCTGTGCTGCCTCCCACTCCTCCACCTCGGGTCTGCTCCTGATGGAGCCCTCTGAGAATCCCCTTTTTCCCTACTGGAGTGCAGGCTGGCTCAGAGCTCCCCTTGGCATCCCCAGGGTACGTATCTCACCATCCCCAGGGGCAGCTGGAGCCAGAGGACAACAGAAAGCTGCTGAGATGGTTGGGAGCATCTGTCTCAGGAGGTGACACCCCTGGGCAGTGCTGGGATCCCCACATTCCACAGGCTGTGCCTGGAGCTGGTCCTGGCCTGATCCAGGGGGTGTTTGGGGTATTGCAGCACATTTCCCTATTCACAGCAGTCAGGATCTCTCCTTTCTGGCTGTTTTAGGCATTGCCCTGTTCTGCCCCCCATCCTGTAATGCTCCAGTTTATCACCTTTGCTGATGACAAAGGCTTCAGCTTCGATGGGATTAGGAACCAAGGGATTTTTGTGCAGGCAAATGCTCTCCCCAGACTCACCCTGGGGCCGTAGTGTGGATGTTTCCTTGAGCAGTCTGTGGATGCAGCACAATGCCTAATTTAGAGCAATAACTCAGAGAGTTATACCTGCAACACCTTCACTGAGGGTAGGGGAGGATGAGGAGCAAACCCGACCTCTTTAGTGGGTCTAAAACCTGCATTCCCAGTTAAGTGAAACACACCATTCAGTGGCAGGGAAGCCCCTGGATTTTCCATGAGAAATATCTGTGGAATATTTCCCAGAAGAGACAATGGAATGGAAATGTAGCACAAAAAAAATCTCAGTCCACTCTCTAACTAACGTATCTGTTTAATATTAAAAGGCAAATATATTTGATGGGCTTAAAAGTGACCATGTGTTGGAGAACAGAGCTCGGGTGTTTTAGGCTGGAGCCTGCCACCCCCTCAGTCACTTTGCCTGTGCCATGAGCTTTGTTCCCTGGAAACCTTGGGATCTCAACCCAAAGAATTCTCCCCTCAGTGCATGCCAGTGATGAGCAGTCCATGTTCATGGTGATAACATCTGATACTGGAAAACCCTTGAAGCTGTGGGACTGTAATATTGCTGCTTCAAAGTGTCCTCATTTTGAGGTGATCATTTATTTTCATTTCTCGGCTGAAATGAAAATTTCTCACTACACAAAATGTACTCCCTGACACAGGCTGGGCAGAGAAGCTGTGGCTGCCCCAGCCCTGGCAGTGCCCAAGGCCAGGTTGGATGGGGCTTGGAGCAACCTGGGCTGGTGGGAGGTGTCCCTGCCCATGGGGTTGGAATAAGATGATCTTTAAGGTCCCTTCCAACCCCAACCATTCTGGAATTTTACAATATGATTCAGTAGAGATTTGTCTCAAATTGCCAACATTGTGCCAAGGTGCCAAGACTGAATGTTCCCAAGGATGTGCTGGGCAGTCAGTGCTCCTCTCCTGAGCTTCTCCTGACCCTCGGGGCAGTTCCTGGCCCTGTCACCAGTCAGTGGATCCCTGACAGACAACACGAACCCAACAAGAACATTGGAGTCTGTCTTTGGCCTTTGGTTCAGGCGACCCCTTAAATATTCAGCACCATCAACCCCTGAATGTGGAAATACCAACTATTTCCCCATCCATGGCAGCTCTACACAGAGCTCAGTGATCTCTGCAAGGCACCAACCCATCCTCTTCAAAGCACCTGGTAAATGCCAAGCCAAGTGCGTGGCACTGGGTTGGAGTAACTAAATAGACAATCTTGGCCTTAACAGTGCCAAGCTCTCCCTGCTCCCACTGGGACTGAATATACTCAGCACCTCCAGAATCACTGAATCACTTTCTTGCAGCTGTTCTACTCCAGAGCCAAAGGAAAACAGGCATCCAACTCCCAGACCTTCCCTTGGAAAATGCCAACAATATAATTTCCTTGTGAAACTCCATGTGAAGGAGCTAAAGGCAGCAGAAAAAATGTAATTACTAAACACAGAAGTTTGAAAATTATTTATTGGGCATTCATTTTTCTTATTTAAAATTGCTTCTTTCTAATGAACTCCTTGCCAGGGTTAAAAAAATAAAATAAAAAGTTATGAAGAGTTCATTAACAAACATTTCTGTTTGAATAAAATAAAAAGCATTAGATACTTTTTAAGCCTATTTCCCAGCTATTTGTCTGGGTTTCTTTGAGCTTCCCAGGAAGGTAAAGGTTACTGATTTTCCTCCAGTTAGCGCAGACAGAGAGTGAAAAACAATTTCTGCTCAAGAATGTTGAATAATCAATCAGGAAGAAATAATATTTAGATTCTCCTTGCCAGAGATAAGGACAGAGCTCAGCAAGGGCAGCTGCAGCTCAGCCCCCCCTGGCCCCGGAGCAGCTGGAGATCCCGTGCCTGGTCAGGGCTGTGCTTTGGCATCAGGGAAGGACCATCCCCATGTGGCACCTCAGAGGGTCCTGGGCCCTCAGGGACCCCAGAGCTGCTCTCTTGGGCTGCCCAGCTCTGCTGGGTAACAACATGGGCTGTGATGCCCAGGAGGGCCATCCCTGCCCTGGGGGGCATCAGGAGGGGATTGTCCCGCTCTGCTCTGCCCTGGGGCGGCCTCAGCTGCAATAGTGGGGCAGGTTGGGGGGCACCAGGGAAGGGAGAGATTGAGCCATTGGGGAGTGGCCAAAGGAGGGCACAGAGATGGATCAGGGCCTGCAGGGGCAGCGTGGGAGGGCACTGAGGGCACTTGGGGGATTCAGCTGGAGAAGAGGAGACTGAGGGGAGACCTCATGGCAGGGGCAACTCCCTGGGGAGGGGCAGAGGAGGGGCAGGCACTGATCTCTGCTCTGGGGGGACCAGGGACACAGCCAGGGAATGGCTGGAGTTGGGTCAGGGCAGGCTCAGGTTGGATCTCAGGGAAAGGCTCTTCTTTCCCCAGAGGGTGGTGGGCACTGCCCAGGCTCCCCAGGGCAGTGGGCACAGCCCCAAGGCTGCCAGAGCTCCAGGAGGGTTTGGATGATGCTCTGGGGCACAGGGGGTGACTCTTGGGGATAGACCTGTTGGTTGGACTGGATGATCCTTGGGGGTCCCTTCCAATTCAGCACATTCTGTGAGTCTGTGACATCAGACCTTTGGTAGGTCCCACCTCACTCCTTCCAGCCCTACAAGGTCCCTGCTGTGTCCCTGGCGAGTGGGACTGGCCTGTGGAGGGAGCTCCTCACCTCTGGGCACTCACCTCTCCTGGCATTTGACTGAGAAAACAGCACTGTGGCCTCTCCTCCTTCCAAAGCAGGGGCTGGAAGGTGCTCCAGACCTTCTAGGAGCAGTAGGAACAGGTTGCTGACTGCATGGAAGCCGCTCAGAACCAGGTCCCATGGGCCCTTTCTGCTTTCAGGGCTCTTGACCTCCCCAGCTCTTCCTTCAAGGCACAGGCAACAGGAAACCCACCTGGGGTTGCTCCCTGTGCAGCCAGGTAGGAGGGTCTCTGGGGGTTTGGGTACCCCCTTCATGGGAACAGCTATTCCAGCTGTGCCCTGGCAGCCCTGGGAGGTGGGAAGAGCAGTGGGAACACCTGGCTGAGCAAGAGCTGCCCTATTAATTCCATCCTGCCCAGAGCTCCAGGGAATTGCTCTTTCCAGATAAGTGAGAAAGGTCAGTGAGGAAGGAAAGTGATATCTTCAGGCATATTAAACCACTTGGCAGTGGCTAAAGAATCCTCACAAATGACAAGGCAGCTTCAAGATGCTAAAGCCAATTAAGTCAGGAGAGACAAGCCCGAAGAGGAAACACATTGGAGCTGCAGGGAAAGAAAACCAGAGAAATTGCCTTTAAGAAAAGCAAAGGAATTGCTCTGATGGCCTCACACACTCACACGTGTGCACCGACTTTACCATGTTTACATACAACGAGAGGAAGGAAAAATAGCCTTGGCTTTTCCACATTCTCTTCCCAGCTCACCACAAATGGTCCTTGTTTCTGTAATTCCAGTGTCAGGGGAGCTGTGCTCTGCCTTTCTGCAGTGGCATCTCAGGTGTGTTGAGGTGTAATGTGTGAGTAAGTGCACTCACAGAGCACTTATTCGGGGGTCTCCCCTAAAATGGGAGGGGAAAACAAAAACCCTAAAAGCTGTGTGAGGGCAAATCAGTTTATCCCAAAGCAAAAACAGCCACTCAAACATTCCTGAAGTTGGGTGAGACCAGCCCTGGTCAATGTTCCAGAAACTGCCAAAGGAGGAAAGAAAAGGCAGAAAAGACCCCAACCAAAACCAATGAAAAAAAGCCCAGAAATTGCACAGAAAACCTGATTTGCAGTTCTAAATATCTGAAAAACACAAGTGATGACCCAGAACTACGGAACTGACTTGAAAAAAGAGGCATTTCTGTCAATCAACACACCAGTGTTTTCTTTTTGTCAGCTCACAATTTCTGGTCTTTTGGAATCTTTTTTGAATTTTAAACACATCCTTGATGGAGAAACATCCTGGACTGTTGTTTTATTTTGCCTAAAATTACAAATATCTGCTCTCATCTGAGCACCAATGACAAGAGAAGGGGCAGTGGTATCAGAGCCTCAGTGCCCCAGTATGATGAGGATGAGATGGATCAGACTGGAAGGTGTCCCTGCCCATGGCAGGGGGTTGGAATGAGATGATTTTAAGGTCCCTTCCAACCCAAACTATTCTGGGATTCTATGATTTCTGTTCCTGGAGGGGATTTGTTTTCAGCCAACTGTACAACCAGCCATTTCCAGCTCTACCCCAGCCCAGTGGGGAAGGACCCTGAGCCTGCCACCTCCAAAGCCTGGGGCTGTGTTTGGTTCAGTGCCATCCCCGGGGGCACCAAAGCCAGGCACAGAGCTGTGCTGAGCTTCTCCCCTGGCACAAAGGCACGTGTGTGATACAGAGCCCTTGGCCTCCTGTCAGGCTTCGTTCTCCACCACTGGCTCCCACCACACCACCTTTCAGAGGCAACAGCCTGTTAAATGCCTGTCTGGTGCCTGCTTAAACCAGCTTGTTGTTGAGGAGAAACTGCTGTTTCGGCTTTGATTCCTTTGAGGTGGAGATGTGAAGCGTGTCTGTCCCTGGAAGTGTTCCCAGAAGAGCTGTGCCAACAGCCACACGTGTCCCTCCCCACCACAGGGGGCCACAGGGGCCAAGCCCTGGCCAGGCGAGGAGCACCTTGGAAATGAGATGAGTTCCCACGGCCAACAAAAGGCTGGGCAGACCTGTACATGGGATGGAAGAGGGGGGGGAAAGGATATTTTTAATGCTCCTAATGGGCAAAACTTCTTAAGGTGTGGAGCATACTGAGTTTTTAATCTAAATTAGCAAGGAAGGACTTCAAACCCCTTTCCACCAGCTGATTGTGCCACCTCCTAGAGCAGCCCCAGAGCGCTGCAAACCTCACAGAGGCTGGTGGAGCTGCTGCTGGCAATCACCACAGCCAGGGGTGGGCATCCAAGCACGTCTCCATTTGGGATGTTCTCTGCTTTAATTACATCTATTTAGAGTCACTTGGGCAAAGCCAGTGGAAGTCCTCTCATGCAGAGCAGAGGCCAAGTGCCAGGCTTCTAATTGCTTCGCTCCTATTCTGCATCCAGCCTCAAGCACCACCACCGAGCCTGTGCACACACACTGGGGCATTTCTGTCTGTGGCCACGAACCAGAACAAAAATGCCTACAATTTCTGTGGCCATACGGAATTTCCCCAGCCCTTCCCAGGCTTCCTAGAAGGTGACTTTAAAGACACGAGAGTTTGAGGCCTGGGGAGCTGCTGTCTGACATTTGCAAGGAGATATCCTTCCAAGAGGTTTTTGCTTGCAATAAACAAAAGACTCATGCCTACAATATGTCCTCTGGAGAGCAAATCCCTCCAGCAGGACGTGTGCCAGCACAGGAGAGCTGTGGTAACCTCAGCCTCCCTGCTGTGTGGGCTGCAGGGAAGAGGTTGGCAGCAGCAGCGGTGCCAACAGGTCCTGGCACATGTTCTCAGCTTGTAGCTTTGGGTGCTGAGATGGGAACCAACCACCCTCCTGACAGATCCTCCAGGAGATGCAGGATCCAGGGAGCAGCGAGGAGAATGTGTGGGAGAGGAGATGAGTGACATCACCCAGCACGGGGTGCTGACAGCTCACCAGGGTTGGAGAAGACTTTCAGGCACTGATGTGTGACTGGTTTGCTGTGAGCAACATCTGGGATGGCGTCAGCACCCCGTGCACCCCGAGAGCTCTGCCTCGTGGGATGCCAGGCAGTTGTCTTCATCTCTCAGGCAATATGGTGCAGAAACCCTACAGATTTCTGGCTGTGGCAGAGAAAAGAGGAAACCTCCATCCATATTTACTTGCTACGCCAGTTGGTGCCTACAGGGAGTGGGGCCACCTCCCTTACCTGCCCTGCAAGCAGAGCTTTGCTCTTTTTGTCACTCAAACATCCTCAAAAACTCCATGTGTGTGAAATTCTCCTCTTCCACCATCTGATACTTTCCCATCTTACACCTACTACAGAATGAGATGATGGAGCTGAGAAAATCTTTATTATCATTATTATTATTATTTTTATGACACTTGTCTCATAAACAAAAGACTTTCCAAAGGAATGTCAGGTCAGGTCACAGGAGCTGGCCAAGGACATGTAGGAGAGGATGTCTTTGCCCACCAACACTTGGCTCAGGTTGGTAGGGGAAGTGCACAGGGGGCCATGTGTATGTGTGTTCCCAGCTCTGTGGTCTCCATCCTGAGCTGCTCCTATGAGGTTACTTCCCAAGAAGCCTCATTTCCTCTGGAACGAGGAGAAACTTGTTTTCCCTGGCCATGAGGAACCCCCTTGCTGCACACCAGTGGGGGTTGTGCTGTCCTCTCCAAGGACAGGAAGGCTCCCTGCCAGATGTCTGGGATGGGGCTCACTCCGGGGTCTTCTGGAGCCAGAAAGGATGGGAGGTGCTTTTGGACACACCAAGGAAACATCTCAGACAAAGAAAGGAGGAAGAAGGCTCGTGGAGATGACCAGTGCTGAGCATTAAACATTCCCCCATCCCCCAACCCCTGGCAGAGGCCAGTGTTGTTTGTGCTCTTCCCCTTCTGACAGGAGGGACTGAAGGTTTGTGTGTCACAGGGAGGTTTTCCCTGCCCTCACACACCTCCCACTCCCTGGCCCTCATGATATTCCCTCACAGGCTGCACTGGGCTTGAAGCCCAAGAACTGCTGAGATTCCTTGCAGGTAGGTAATCCCAGTTTACAGTTTAGGAACATCAGCTGGGTTCAGCAGAAAGTTTTTGTGTTTCTGTTGTTTTTTAAAAAAAAACAACAAACCAACTGTGGAGTTGCTTCTTCTAATTAAAAGTTGGTTGAATCAGGTAATTCCAGCTGTGGGATTAAAGTGATTTATCAGGGTACAGCTGCAGGAGCCAACATCCTCTTTGAGTCTCTAGTGTTTCTCTAAGAGCCAAAGAGTGTGAGCGTGTGGGTGTGTGTTGAGTTTCAGAGAGAAAAAGAGATCATTTAAGATGCAGAAACAGCAAACTGAGCAAGAAACATGGGATAAATTCTATTATACTAACCAAGGTGTCTGAAAAAGTGGAAAATGAAACCTTAGGCAGGTGATTCAGTGTCTCAGAGAGAACATCCCATGACCACCAAACCTGTTTTGTGAGCATATTTACAAATATTCAAGAACAACAATTAAAAATGTGATGAAGTTGCTCGTGGACTCCAGAGAACATCCATGTCTGGGGCCAGGCATGAGCTGTGCATTTCCTCAAGTGGGGAGTTTCCTGCTCAGTTCACCTGCCCTCTTCTTGCTGTCAAAGCATGCTGAGAAGGTGATGTTTGGTAATTTCTCCATCAGTGTACAAACCATGGGATACCACAGGCTGGCCGTAGTGGCCCAAGGAGGCTGCACTTTCACGGTGCAGGGAGGTGGGGTGTTTGCACAGGGACTCCACCTGTGCCCAGGCAATTACAGCTCCCTCCTCTGCCACGAGCCTGTGGGGACACAACCCACATGGGGCGGGGGTGTCTCTGCCAGGCAGCACCCTGGCACGGAGGGTGATGGTCCCTGGGGTGTCCCCAGAGGCTGCTCTGGGCTGTGTGCTGTGCACAGCCCTTGCCCCCCTGCCCTGGAACAGCTCCCTGCCATCCCTAACCTGTCCCTTTCCCCCCACAGCGGACAAAGAAGCTGATGAGTACTACATGAGGAGGAGGCACCTGCCCGACCTGGCGGCGCGGGGGACGCTGCCCATCAACGTCATCAAGATGTCCCAGCAGAGCAACCACAGGGACAGGCCCCGGCGCCCCATCCGGGCCATGTCCCAGGACAGAGTGCTGTCCCCGGAGAGGATCATGCCCGAGGAGTTCAGCATGTCCTACGAACGGATCCTCTCAGACGAGCAGCTGCTGTCGGCCGAGCGCCTGCACTCGCAGGACCCGCTGCTGTCCCCGGAGCGCTCGGGGTACCCCGAGCAGTCCATGTCCCGGGCGCTCTCACACACGGATGTCTTTGTGTCAACACCGGTCTTGGATCGCTACAGGATGTCAAAAATGCACTCCCATCCCAGTGCCTCAAATAACTTGTACAATACCTTGGGGATGAACCCCACCTCGGCCAAGCGCCAGGCGTTCGCCTCGCGCCGCCACAACACGGTGGAGCAACTGCATTACATCCCCGGCCACCACCACCACTACCGCACGGCCAGCAAGACCGAGGTGACTGTTTGACAGGACCTCGTGCGTTGTACATACTCAGTAGGGACCGGGGTGGCCACAGAACCCCTCACTGCAGTGGCCTTATAGGCCAAGGTAACCTCTACTAACTCAGTGTCTGCAAAGACTTCTCTGACAGTCCCATCCACATTGTTTTTAAAGCCACCCCTTCATCGGTGACACGAGAAGAACCCGAGCAAGCAAACAGACAATAGTGAGGGATAATAGAGGGAGTTTTCCTGATGTGCATCCGTTTCTGTCAAAGAAAGCCATAGTAATCCATGGCTCCTTCCAAGGGCTCACCTGCGTCATCTCATTGTTCCCATGACTTTAGGACTTTTCTGTTGCTCCAAGTAGAAGCAGCCCCGCGCAGCCCGAGGTAGGGAGGGGCAGACACAGCACCCCATCCTGGCAGGAAGGGGCTTGTCCTACGTTTGGCCTTTCTGTAGCAAGGAGGGAAGTTCTGGCTGCTGGGGGGCACCCCCAGGCTGCTCGACACCAGTCAGCACCCACACATCTGTTCCTTGTCACCCTTGGAGCAAGTTCAAGGGCAGACTGTCCTTGGGGACTGGCAGATCTAGGGACAAGAATAGCCTGGCTGAGAAATAAAGTTTTAGTTTATATTAAATATACTCATAAGATAAAAACATACTAGTGCCTACAAATCGCCTGCTCTCTCAGTGTAGGAAGTAGTGGGGTTGATGTGTTCAATAAGCACAAATAATGCTGAAATGCTTGTTAGACCCTTTCCTCCACTCGTTCTAATATCTTGGTGTCTCCAACATGTAAATAGAAAGGAAGAATAGGGTTTCTTTTCCTCCAGCTTCTTGTTCCTGCTGAACCTTAAAGCACCACGAGTCGTTCAGCTTTGCCCTGCTGAGCTGTGCCAGGGAGGTCCTGAGTGTGCTGGGACCCCATGGGGCTGGGCTAAACTCCTGCCACCAAGCCTGGGCTCTGCTCCTGCCACTGATCCTGGGCTCTGCTCCTGACACCGAGTCCAGGCTCTGTTCCTGCCACCCATCCCAGGCTCTGCTCCTGCCACCGAGCCTTGATCCCTCCCCACAACTTTCTTTTCCTGACAGCATTTCTCACTGGCCCAGTTCCCCTGTTTCTGAACACGTTTTCTCCTCCCAGTTACAGCCCAGAACTCCTTATGTAGCAGATCCACCCCAGCCCTCAGCAAAGGCACAAAGCTGGGGGTGTCTGGCTGCCCAAAAGCAGGTCGGTAACTTTCCATGATCTTCTCTCCATGTAATGGCCTCCCAAGAAAACCTTCCAAATTCCAGTTCCACCGAGTACCAATCCTAACCATGAAGACAGTTACATTTCATGCATATAAATGATATATCCAGCATAATTATGATTAACGGGCATGTTGTATATCTGATATAATGCTAATTAGATACTGTATATTTGTAAAATCTTTAAAACATAGACTCGTGGGTCCAGAACTTGTGAGGGTTTTATCCTTGGCTTTCCAGCCGGATTGGGCTTTGCTTTGGGGATTTTTTTATGTTAGATTTGGTTTTGCTTTATTTATTTCCCCCCCTTTTATTTATGTTCCTATCAAATTCTGTAGAACCAACTCACACCAGAAGACACTTCTGGCCAGGAAAGGGTCTCAGAGGTTTGGAAGGCCAGCCAGTGCTGCAGGTGCTGGTGGTGGACACTGTCCATGGTGTGCCCTGGAGGTCCCACCACACGTCCATGCCCCACCCTGCCCATCCCACCAGCAGCCACGCTCCCTCCTCCAGGTGAGACTGATCCGGCTGTAAGAACATTCCTGGCCACTTCTCTTTGTGTCCTACATTCCCTGCTGAGTCTTTTCCTACATTAACCCTCCCTGACCTTAGCTCTACCCTCAAATACCTCCCACCTCCTGGCCTTAATGACTTTCCCAGCTCCACACACTGAGGGCTGTAGCAAACAGTGGTTGTACGTTGTGAGCTTGAGTCTCCTCTGTGGAGGTTTATGAGTCTCCTGTGGAGGTTTGAGTCTCCTGTGGAGTTTTATGATGCAGCACCACGTTTGCCAGGGTGGGCAAGAGGACCACGTGTCCTTACCCCAGTGGGATTTAGAGGCAGGCTTTGGTGGGGTGGCCTTGTGGCCTTTCTGTTTCCCAGACTGTCCTAGGGCTGTTAGTCCGAGTTCCTCAGCTTGTTCTGCCCCATCAAATGGAGACTGTGCTGAGAAGGATCCATCAGTGAGAGGTGCTGGGGCTTTGTTTGATGGAGACCGAGCTGGGAAGGAATAGGTATCAGTCTCTGTGGTTCAGAGTTGGCAAAATCATTGGGCAAAACCATTCTGGGCAACAACCAGATCTGTCTGTGGATCAGGGTGGCACTTCATGGCAGGGGAGGGTTGAGAAAGGAAAGGCTCACCCCTCCTCTGCTGACCCCCTCCCATGGTGGACACCACTCTCCCCTGACTACCTCCAAGCTCCTCAGCTCAGCCACTGTGTGTTTCCTCCCAGAAGACAATCCCTGTGACAATATTGCCCTTGCTGACCTCCCCACACACCACTTTGTGACTCTTTGGGAAGAGGAGAGACACAACCCTGCTGAGGGTCTGGGGCTCTTCGAGTCTCTCTCTTGGCCCCAGCATGGCCAGGACCCTCCGGTGCAGGGAGGGAGACGTGAGCCCTGTGGGAGAGGAGAGGCCACCTCGGGGGCTGCAGAGCTGGGATGGCAGAGCCAGAGGAGCAGAGGTGCCAGGGTGAGGCCAGGGGTGGGTGACCACTCCTCTCTTCCCACTCCCACTGAGCTGTCTGTCTCAGGCTCCAGTCCTTGTCTAAATGTTCCATTTGTGAACTGAGAAGTTGCTGGACCAGATGCAAACTTGGAAATGCTCCCCTGGAGCAGCCCGAGCAGATGCTGAGCTGTGCCCTGGCCATCTGACCTGGGTGTCTTCTCTTACCACAGGCCCTCTGCCAACGTGTCCTATCTGGGCAATAACCCTCCAAAGAAATCTAAGCCTCATTTCCTCATCTTTTCCACACAGTCAACTGTTTCAAGCAGATGTGTCCCACAAAAAGCCTTTTCAGGCCAAATCCCTTTGGGGACTCTGCCACCACCAGAGAAAGTTTTCAGTAAATTCCTTGGGGAGGGAATGCCCTGGATGCCACCTGGGCACCGTGTTCCCATGGCTTGCTTTGTGTGCTGGATGGGTCAGTAGATGGGGCAGTGCTGTTTCCACACACATGGGGGTTCTGGGGTAATTTTTTTTTCCTTATTCTTCATTCTGGAAGTTTGTCACTGACCACACACTTGGTGTGGGACTGGGTGCCACGACCCACAGCCTGGGCCCAGCACTTCAGTTCCCTGTGATGATAATGGGAACACCTTCCAGTTCCACAGAAGGCTCAGACTGTGGTGTGAAGTGCTTTGAGACCCTCTCACAACAGAAACTGTAGAGCAGCGAAGTGGTTTTATGAATATTGTTTGTCATTGCCCTGACACATCCTGTGTGATGTGTTACAACCCTCTGTCTGTCCAGGATGGGAGTGCTGGGGTGGGGAGATGCCACATCCCAGATTTCCCACTGCTCTCCTTCTGGCCAGGCTCCTTGGCAGGCACAGCTCCAAGGGGTGCTGCCACCTGCACTGTGCCCTCCCTGCTTTCTCCTCCTCGTGTCTGAGTCACCACAACATCCCACACTCAGGGGACAAGCAGGAAGCAGCCACATTCCTTTGTACAGTGAAGTATAACCTGCCTTGATTAATCCAATATCCTCTGAAGAATTGAGCTCTTTTCCTCCCACCCACAGGGGGAAACAGCCCCGTGGAGTGCCCAGTTCCCCGAGTGCATGTGCAGGGACTGGGGGAGGGGCTGCAGCAAAGTTTATATTATTTCCTACAAACTGATAATTATTTGCATTCCCTGAGCAGCAACAAAATGCAGTGATCTGCACTGGGGTTTCCACACCAAGCTCGTGTATGTGTATGTATATGGACATNAAACTGCATTGGATCACCCTTGGAAATGTGGCAAACTCTTTTTAATGAACCACACAGAACACACATGGAACAGAAATTTTGTCATAGAAGGTCTTCTAATGCTAGTGACTCGTGTTTTAAGGAAAAATGAAATATTTTTCAATGTTTTAACGTTCCTTTTATAAATGGTGATCTGTTACTCGGGGGTGGGAGTGGGTGGGAAGAAACAGGGTTAGTTTTCTGGGAGCAAGCCCTCCTTTCCTGGCCTAGATTTCATTTCTGCCTGCTGTTCTGGAGCCTAGCTGCCTGCAAAGCTGGCTCCACACACCCAGGCTGCCTGCATGCATCCTTCTGTTCCTGTGTCCATCACAAGAGCATTCCCACCAGGAATCTGCCAGAGCCTGGCATTGTTTTTGTAAGAGATGGCTAATTCCTGGGAGCTGGGAAGTTGTCTTCATCTTCTTCCACCACTGCAAACAAAACCACCATGAAACAGGGTAACTTTAATTGTGTTTGAAATGTTTGGGATCAATTTGCCATCTTCTGTTCCTGTGATGGAGAAATAGCTTGGCTTGGTTTTGTTTCCCATTTAGTGCTTACTCTGGAAGGAGGGACTCTGCTGAAATATATTCCACACTCACAGGTCCGTGTTGGAGTATATTTGCAAGGAGGGAAAAGTGGGGGAAAGACGTGAGAAAGGGGCTTACATATTTTCATACCAAGTCTTGTAGCAATAAGGCTGTGCTGGGGCTGCTCCTCAGGGAGCAGCCACTCCTGTGCTGTCCATCAGCAGATGGAGAAGGGATCGTTCCCAGCTCCCAGGACCGGCTTTGGGGTCCCCTCAGCAAAACCCCGCTGGGCAGGGCCCCTGGGGCAGCCCAGGGTGGGTTGGGTGGTCCCTTTGGAGCGCATTGGTGTCGATGTGAATGAGCTCTCTGCCCTCAGCTCCCCATGTCTCCACGGCCACACAATGTCTGGGAAGTCTCCATCCACCCTTCCATCCACCCCTCCATCCATCCCTCCATCCATCCCTCCATCCANGTGCCCCCTGTGCCCCCTGTGCCCTGTGCAACCCTCCCCAGACATTTTTGTAGCAAGAATTTCTTGGCTCTGAGAAAGACACTTCTTACTGTAATATTTTTAGTTTCGGGGGACAATATTTCCTAAGAGGGGTTAAGTGGATATTTTTGTGCTTTAGCCCAGTTTATGGATTCCATGTTTATTATACAGTAGTACTGAAGAGGAAGTACATTTGTATCTGTAATTTGCACAGACTCTTGGTTAACCATTAAACAAGCTTCAAGACGAGCAGTATTTGACTGTTTTTCTCTGTATTATTCTTGTTGTTATACTTACCTGTAAAAGCACATTCTGTATGTACTGTAAACAAAACTATTATCAGTTTAGTAAAATTTAGAGTCTTAAGGATTTTTCCACTTTTGTCAGTAACAAATATTTATGGATTAAAAAATAAAGGCAATTTCAACATAGAAATTGTTTCTTTTTGATATCTATTGGGGGGAAACAAAAGCCATTTTCTTGGCAGCCTTCCCAAACTTTGTAACCAGCGTTTGAAAGGTAGATATCTGTGATTCTGTGTGTAGTTAAATAGCATCTATTAAAATGAATGCTGCAAGGTCTGGAAGAGTCATTATTTTTATGTATTTATTTACTGCATTTCATCATCAAGCCAGGAAAAAAAAAAAAAAAGGCAGGGGGAGAAACGAGACATTCCCTTTGGTTGCAAAATGTTGTCTGGAAAGGTTTGAGTTTAAAGTTGTCCTTGTTGAAGTTTGCAACCATAGGCTGTGATAGTCTCTCCATCTTTGCCTTGAATGGCCAAGCTGGGACCTGTGGAATGTCCCGCAGCTCTGGAGGCTCCAACAGGGGCTTTGCTTTGCTCTTGGACACCCAGGAGTTTTCCTACGGTTTTTTCCAAGATGTGGAGTCGGAGCTGGCCCCTGACCCAGCAGGAGCTGAGCAGCCCCCAGTGCCAGCAGAGGGTCCAACTGCATTTTCCTCCCTCCCAGCTCTGAACCCGGGGCTCCTCACTGCTCTGACTGCCCGGGCAATGTGCCTGGGGGGACCTTCTCTTATCTTTTTGGGAAGGAAATGCAAAATTTCACATTGCCATTTTCATGTTAATTTGCCTTCAGCATCAGATCTGCTCACCTTAAAAACTGTCAGAGCCGGGAGTTGGGAAGGATTGCTGGAAATCAAAGCTGTTGAGGCCCCAGTGCCCTTTCCCAGCAGAGCTCTGGGGGGGAGTGGGGAGGGCAGGGATTCCCTCCCAGCCTGCCCTTGGACTGCAGGGCTCTGGGGGAAGGGCTCCTCACCCACACATTCCACATCTGTGCCCCATCCCTTCTGTGCCACCTGGCAGCTCTTCAATGAGCTTCAGAGGAGTTCTGCAGCCCTGCCATCCCAGGGATGGCAAGCCAGGGATGTTTTCCATGGCTGCCTTTGTGGGGTGCAGAGGTTCTCACACCTCCACCACTCACCCAACAAGCCCCAGGCTCTGCTGTTCCACTCTTAGCTCAGGCACATGGGGATTGTTCAGCCTGGAGAAGAGAAGCTTTGGGGTGACCTCACTGTGCCCTGCAGTGTCTAAAGGGGCTACAAGAACAATGGAGAGAAGCTCTTTCCAAGGGCCTGGAGGGACAGGACAAGGGGAATGGCTGTTCACTGCCAGAGGGTGAGTTAGCTGGGATATTGGGAAGGAATCCTTCCCTGGGAGGGTGGGCAGGCCCTGGCACAGGGTGCCCAGAGAAGCTGTGGCTGCCCCAGCCCTGGGAGGGCCCAAGGCCAGGCTGGACGGGGCTTGGAGCAACCTGGGCTGGTGGGAGGTGACCCTGCCCATGGCAAGGGTGGGATGGGATGAGCTTCAAGGTCCCTCCCAACCCAAACCATTCTGTTGCTCTGCTGCTCAGCTTTAGTAGATTAAACAGGTTTTGAGGGGTAACATCCCACAATCATCTTCCAGGGAAGGTCCAGCGGGAAACCAGGGCCCTTCTGCAGGCCCTTGGCTGGGTCAGTGCTTGTGGTCTCCTGTCTGTGCAGGGGCAGAGCTCACTCAGTGAGGCACAATCAGCACTGCCTGAGAAACACACAAACCCAGCAGAGTTAATTAAAATGCATTTTTAAGGGAGAAGTTTCATTTTGCCTGGCAGTTCTATTCATAATTACCCAATTCTTTGGAGCACTACTAAGTGGGGATGGAGCAATGGGGAATTAGCTGATTTCTCCACTTCCCATAAAAGGTACTGAGGAGAACAGCAGGATTTGTGGTGTTGAGAGTCAGTGATGACTGAGAAGAAGCCGGGACCAATTCTTACCCCAGGAAACAGTGAATGCCACTGTTTCCAATCCGTGGAATAATTGATTTCAGAGCTTCAGTGAAGAGTTCCCTCTTTGGTGACCAGCCTTCATACAAGCCATGGCCTTTGGCCCCATTAAGTGGCCTCTGCAGTTCTCTAGTGGTGGCCCAAAGTGGCACAGGTGGCCTGGGCACCCTGGCACCCCTAATGGGGTCCCTCCATGCAGGGCATGACTCCCCTGCGTGACTGGAGGGACACTTTGGTGCATGTCACAGAGGAGGACAAGCCCCTGACCCGGCCCAGGCCACTCTGTCACCTGCAGTGCCCTGTTCCTGGGGGTGCAGCCAGGATTTGCCCAGGCTGAGACAGAGCAAGGCCCAGCTCATCCCCACCCTGTCTGGGGAAGATGCCACCCCACCCCACCCCACCCCTCTGGGGAATGGTCACAGCACGGCCAGGATGGGACCAGGGCAGGCTGACCCTCTGCATCCCCTGGCTGAGGGGCCAGAGGCAACAGGGCACAGAAAGGGCAAGCCCAGCTGTGGGCAGGGCCATGCCAAAGGAAAGACCTTTCTCTGGAAAGACTGGAGGGTGGGAATGATGGTCTGGGTGTGGGGTCACCTGAGGAACACTGAGCCTGGATTTTATCAGCAATTTCTTCTCCTTGGTGGACCCAGCTCGGTCTCAGGTCCCACAGCTCAGTCCTGGTGTCACCTGGCAGAGCCAGAGCTGCAGGGAGGCAAACCCCTCAATTAGCAAAGCAGCAATTCCCCCATCTGGGAAAGCTTCGGATCCTCACATGTGAAAATAGACAGGATTGTGTCACTTTTTGAAAGGCTAAATCCAGTGAAACTGCTGCGAGGCCTCAAAGAGGCTGTTGAAGTCTGAAAGAGGACAGAAGGCAAAATTGCATCAATCACATCTTCCCAGCAGCTCTCCCACTCTGCCTGGGCTTCAGCAAAACATACAGCAATGTTCCCCAAACCTAAGGATTACCACTGCTCCCATTGCCTGGGAAAGATGTCTGAAAATGAGGAAGAATTAAAGGCCTACAGGATAATTAACACCTGTCAACATGCAGTTTAAAAAAAGCAGATCATGTCAAACAACCTCAAACAAATTCTCAACGTTCTTCCAATCTGGGCTGCAGGATGATGGGGGGTGCAAACATGTTTTGCCTTCTCTCCAGCACTGGATCCTGTGCTGCTGGATAATCTGGGGGAGATTTTTGTCACTGCACAGCCTGGAGAGAGCTGATGTTAAAGGGCTGCAGGAGAGGGAACTGGCAGAGCTCAGGGTGGGTTTCACCCTCTGAAGAGCCACTGCAAGTGGCATTTGGCAGAGCTTAGGACAAGACCACACACCTTACAACACTCCAGATCCAGAAATCAGGATGAAATTGTCACTGCTAAATGTTTCAGAACAAAGTGCAGCAAAAGAGGGAGATTCTGAGTCAAGGGTGGGCTGGAGCCTTTGAACAAGAGGTGCCCTAATGGCACAAATTCTGTCCGACCTGCAGGAGCTGGATTGGGCTGCTGGGGTGGCTGTGGATGTGCTGCTGGAGAAGCAGCTCAGCTCCAAACTGAGAGAGAAAAACGTTTTTCAGTGACATTTTTACAGAGTTCAGCATTTCAGCTCGGGGTGAGAGGCTCTGAGGTGACATGGTCACCAGGTATAAGCACTTTTAGGGGTTGAAAAGTGTGGGGTGTTCAAGAACTCTTTAATCCGGGCCCAGAAGGACCAGCTGCTGAAAGCTGCAGCCAGGTGACTGTCCCTGGAACAAATACCAAGGAGACATGAAATGGGTGATGTTTCCCACTGCAGTAAATGCTCTGTGGCTGCCAACAAACACTAAGTCTTATTGCCACAGTAATTCTCTGAACAGGAAACCACCTTTCTCTCAGCTATTTTCACAGCCAAAACCTACAGCTTCGTGAGTCCTGTGAGCTGAAGATCCCTTCAAACCTGCCCGCAGAGGAGAGATCTGTGTCCACAAGGCGTTTCCTCCCAGGCTGGAGCACACTTCCAGGCATTTAATAATGAATGGAGCTTGGAAGAGCTTTCAGGAGCATTACCATTCCCTGCAGAGCAGGGAGGACTTTGGAAGGAGAGCCCTTCGGAAGTGACTCACCCCAGTCACAGAGTGAGTCAGGAGCACACTGGGAATAAGATGCAGTTCCTCATCTCCCTCCCTGTTGAAATGCCAGGTAACAGTTCTTCTTTTCTGCCTCTGGGTTTGGGAAACACTTTTTATTTGTTCTGATCTGAACTTTGGGCTGCCAGAGAAGCTCAGCCTCTGCCAGGAGCTCAGTGAGCCCCAGCTCTGCAGGAACCCACAGGCTGCTGTGGGACAGGGGAGGGCAGAGGACACACCTCAAGGGTCACCTGCAGCATGTGCCCACTTCACCACCCAAAACCGGCCAGGAAGCTTTTATTGCTCATCTTGTTGCCTCTTCTTTCTTGGCACAAGGCTACATCAGGTCAGAAATCAACTCAGGGCTGGTTCAGTGGTCTTTCAGATGGCTGAGTGTCCCACTGCTGCCCCAGAGCTCTTTAGGAGCTGGCTCTGCTCAGGAATTCTGCAGGGTTATATGTGAGTTCCTGCACTGATCAAAACTCTGCCTGGCTGCAGCAAAGCTCAGGAGCTGCCTCAGCCCTTCCAGCCAGGATTCATCTGTCCCTGCTTTGTCCCTGCTTGAAGAGCTGAAAGTTAAAAGTCTTGGTGCAGCTGTGATGGTGTCTAAGACCAGTTTTCCTCTGGGGAAACACTTAGAGGGATTTTTTTTTTCAATTATGGCATCTAATCCTGACATATTTAGAAGGTGAATGACACTGCACTGTTCAAACTTCCCCCAGCAGTCTCCCAGGCCTGCACTTTCTCTCTAGCTGGATGGATCACCCAGGCATCCAGATCCCTGAGGTTCTCCCACTTCAGCTGCCAGCTCTGCTCCATCAGTCTGCCCTGACAACACCAGGCCTTGGGTTACCTCCCACCCATGGCTACACCCACCTGCAGTGTCAGTGACAGCAGCAGGAGACTGAAGTGGCCTGGGACAGGAGTTGTGAGGACAATTGCACAGCCACCTTTGGTTGTCCCTGCTCCTGCCACCACAGGCAGTGCTGGAGCCCAGGGGAGCACTTGGCTCTGGGATTGGTGGATGCAGCACAAAGAGCTGCTGGGCAGGCAGGAGGGGCTGTGCAGGCTGATGTGGCAGGAGCTGAGCTATCCAGCACTGCTCCATTAGGACACTCTATTGCACACAGCTTCCTAGTCCAGGCTGCTGTGGGAAATGATAGAAGAATAACTGGGGCCCGTTTCCAGGACAGAGAGGGTTGTACCTGCCCACACAAGCATCTAAAAACATTTAAAAGCTTCATTGACCCTGCCAACCAACCTGCTGCTCCTGTGCTGGCCCCTGGGCCCCATGCACTGGGCACACCTGGATCTCAGGCTCAGCCACATGGTTTTCTTTGATTCAGCCCAGCATTCAGGTTTTTGTGCCTTATTATTGGCCTTTAACAGGATGAGGATTACTCTGGTCCACAGAGCTTTCTGGGTCAGCAGGAGGTGTGTCCCTGTGTGCCTCAGACCCTCACACAGCACACAGGGCTGGCAGCAGGTCACTGACAAACCTTCTAGCATGAAAGGTGGATGTCTCCAATGCAAGAGATGGTCGTGGAATCACAGAATTGTTTAGGCTGGAAAAAGCCCTTAAGATCATCTAATCCACCTGTTCCCCCAACACAGCCAAGGCCACCACTAAACCATGGCCCCAGATGCCACATCCACACAGCTTTTAAATCCCTCAAGGGACAGGGAGGGGCAACCCAATGCCTGACCAACCCTTACATAAAGAAAGTTGCCCAATATCCAACCTAAACCTTCCCTAATGTGACTTGAGGCCATTCCCTCNCTGTTGACCAGCACCACTCTTGGCAACAATCCCTTGTGATCCTGGTGCCTGCCCTGTTTCTCTCACCCCTCTGAGTGCTCTGCTGTGTCCATGGGACAGAGGCACATCTTGTAGCCTGACAATGATTGTGGTGACCCTCATTATCCAGAGTGGGGAGGCTTGGGCCTTCTGGGTAGAGGTCTTTGGACTGATGCTCCTGTCTCTGAAGCCCTGGGAAATAAACCCCCTGCTCCCCACTATTTTATGCCTCAGCTCCATGCCCAGGTCCTGTGGCACTGTCTGCCATGGACAGCCTGGCTGCTCTCCAGGAGCAAATGCCATCCATTATTGTCCTTCCTCACTCACCAGCCTGGCATTCACAGCAGATGAGAGACAAATTCCCAGCCCTGCTCCCGAGAGAGGATGCCTTTTCAACTGTCCCTATTTCAGGGCTGACTCACTTCCAGAAGCCCTTTCCATGGCATTCAGCAGCAGCAGAGACTGCTTTGGAAAGCCAAGTTTATCTGCAGGTACCCAGAAGAAGGGCCAGTGTCATCCTCCCTGTTCACACAAAGAGCTGAGGCCTGGGGAGGCAAGAGCTGAGCGCTGGGGTTATGAAAGGGGCAGACTTTTAGGAGCTCATACAGACCCTTTGGGCTTCCAGGGAAAGTCTCAGCTGCAGCTCTGAACTCCTGCAAATCAAGTGCCACCTTAAAAGCAGGAAATGAGGCCCACAATCAGCATGTCTTTTGTGCCTGATTATCCTGTCAGTGCATGGAGACAGAGCTGAACTCCCAGGCAGGATCCTGCCCGTGATCCCATCCAGCACAAACCAGCAGTTCTTCCCTTTTCTCCATGCCCAGAACTGCTCCTGAATTCGAGGTGGGGCTCTACAGCCAAGAGCATCCCTCAAGCCCCCAGCTCAGGGCTGTCCCACAGGGCTGTTTGTGCAGTGAGGAGATGGAGCCACAACAAAAGTGATCTGCACTCATGGAATGGATCCTTGGGCTGCTGGAACAGGTTCCCCAGGGCAATGGGCACAGCCCCAAGGCTGCCAGAGCTGCAGGAGGGTTTGGATGATGCTCTGGGGCACAGGGGGTGACTTTTGGGGCTGGGGCTGTGCAGGGCTGAGGGTTGGACTGGATGGTCCTTGGGGGTCCCTTCCAGCCCAGCACACCCTGTGATTTTTGATTCTTTTTTGGTATTCCTTAAATGTTTCAGAGCTCTGTGTAATCACGGGGAATCCCTCCAGTTTCATTCTTTTTTAATAAACCCTCCTTACATGCAATCCCAGCTTCATCTCACAATCCTCCACTATTTTTCTCATGTCAGCTCCCAGTTTTTCAGTTTGATGCAGAGTCTTTCCTGAAAAATGTGCCCCTGAGTAAAGTTTAGGTATAATCAGGTGGAAAAGAGTCTTTCCATGCAGGACACGCTGTCACACCAGCCCAGCCCTGCCTGCCATGACAGCACCAGAGCCCAACACAGGCAAAGCAAGCACTGAGAGAAACTCAGGGAGCTTTAAATTCTGGGATATCATTGCTATAAACCAGAATCTAATTAGTTACAAAAGCCCCACACTGCTCACCCAGTCACCATCCTACCAAGAAATCATTGCTCTCTTCCAATTACTGAGCCCTCAATTACAGGATCTTATGCAAGGAGCCTTCTTGTAAAACCAGCCACCTTTGATAGGGCCTGCTCTGCTCCACCTCCTCTGAAGCCCATTATAAATATTAAGATTAATGTAGGATTCCATGGATCCCTGACTGCAGTTCTCTAACAGGCAGGAGGGCTGGGTTAACCTCTTGTGTTGTGCTCAGGTAAGGGCTGGAGGCAAATTCCTTCCCATACTTCATTCCTCTGTACAACCAGACTCTTCAGGAAAAGAGAAATGCAGTTCTCACAAAGTTTTAAGTGTGCACTTTTTGGTGTGTAGGGGGAGGCAGAAAAACCAGTCCAAGCAGCAGGTTGGTGAGAACAGGGATTGGCAGGGTAGTCCCTTGCCTGCTCTGTGAAAAGGGTGCATGAGGCTTTATATTGCTTATTTATGATATAGAATAGCAGGTTGGGAGAGAACTTCAACTGCTTTCTTATTTACAAGTGTTTGTTTTTATATTTTGAGTAGGTTTTAGATGGACAAATAATATTTTTGCTGGAGTGGAACTGACCTTTAGACCATCTGAAGGTCCCAGAGCGAATACCTGGGAAATGCATCCAGTGTTGCCTTCTGAGTCCTTCTGGGATTGTGTGACTGGCCAAGAGCCCTGCTCAGCTCAGCCCCCCCTGAGCCTGGGCCTGGGGGTTAATGGCAGGATGCCCAGGGAACCTCCTTAGACACCCACTATGGGTTCCTGAAGCACCTCCAAGCAGTGTCTCTGCAGGGATGGCCACAAGCCTGGGATGTGGGACAGACAAGACCAGAGACTGTGAACTGTCCAGGCACAACTACCCCCGTGATCTGCTCTCAGCTCTGCCTGTTCCACCTGCAGCAGGTACAGCTCCAGCCTCTGCAGCCCCCCAGCCAGGGCTCGGGGCAGTGCCTGCCTGACCCCCTGCCCGGGCCATGGGGCACCACAGACAGGTGGGCTTCATCTCATGGCAGTCACACCTTCCTCTGCCCCTCCCCAGGGAGTTGCCCCTGCAATGAGGTCTCCCCTCAGTCTCCTCTTCTCCAGCTGAACCCCCCAAGTGCCCTCAGTGCCCTCCCACGCTGCCCCTGCAGGCCCTGACCCATCTCTGTCCCCTCCTTTGGCCACTCTCCAATGGCTTCAGATCCTTCACATTGCAGTGCCCCAAACTGCCCCAACATACAATGTCCCCCTATCATGTCCTGTCTGATGGGTCAGATCCAGCTCTTGACTGAGCCCTTTGTGCCCCCTGGCCTGGTCTCAGCGTCCATCAGAAGCTGCCCCTGGGGCTCTGCTGTGGCACAGGCAGCTCCCTGCATGTCCCATCTCTCTCCATGTCCCATCTCTCCCCATGTCCCATCTCTCTCCATGTCCCATCTCTCCCCATGTCCCATCTCTCCCCATGTCCCAGCCCTCTCCATGTCCCCTCTCTCTCCATGTCCCCTCTCTCCCCATGTCCCACCTCTCTNATGTCCCATCTCTCTCCATGTCCCATCCCTCCCCATGTCCCAGCCCTCCCCATGTCCCATCTCTCTCCATGTCCCATCTCTCTCCATGTCCCAGCTCTCTCCATGTCCCAGCTCTCTGCCTGCAAACCTCGAGCCCAGAGCAATTGCAGTGGGTGATGGCAGGAGAGCATGTCAGTGCTCATTAGAGACAAATTGAGCTGCCTGCTGAGAGGGAAATAAAGAGTCATTTACCCAGCCTTTCTCCGTGGCTGTGTTTGCACAGAAACAGCCCCTCGGTGGGGTTCCAGAGCTGCTCTTACTGGAGACTCCAAGGAGTGGGTGGGTAATTGAGGACTGCCTGGGAATGCTGGGTGAGCTTGAGGATGGGGTGGTGTCTGTTCTGCCCGTGTTTCAGGCGGCTTGGCCTGAGGACACACAGAGCTTTAAATATAGAGAATCAGCCAACCAGGCTGGAAAAGCTTTACCACCAGGGCAATGTGGCTTGGATTTTGGTTTAATCTCCCCCACTAATCCCGGGCCCTCAGGCTGTTTGCATCCGTTCTCTGCAGAGCGGTCCCATCAGCTCCCTCTGCCCTCCAGGCTGGGCTGGTTCCCACAGAGCTCAACTGACTTGGTGCCACTTTTGTGTGCAATTTGCTGGTAGGAAAAGAGCACATTTGGGCTTTGGGTGAAGAGGGAGAGGAACCAAGATATCTCAGGGTCTGACTGAGTTCAGCTGCTCATGGGACTGCCTGTTTCCCATCTCTGCTCCCAGGGCACGATGGTGCTGCAGCCTGGACACAGAATCCCAGAATATCCTTCTGGGATGCACAGAGATCATCCAGTCCAACCCTCAGCCCTGCCCAGGCCCATCCCTAAGAGTCACCCCCTGTGCCCCAGAGCATCATCCAAACCCTCCTGGAGCTCTGGCAGCCTTGGGGCTGTGCCCACTGCCCTGGGGAGCCTGGGCAGTGCCCACCACCCTCTGGGGGAAGAGATCCAACCTAACCCTTCCCTGAAATGGCTACAGCTGGAGGAAGGATTGATTTACTGAAAAACCGACCCTGCACTCTTGCAGTGTCCCATCAGTGCAGTCAGTCCCATCCCAGCACCACTCCCCAGAGACTCCAGGATTGTCCTTGACATTCAAGTGATTTTGCTGCTGGATATTCAAACACTCTCCTCCTCTATGTTCCCTTCTCTCACACCAGCAGGGAACATCTAACCCAAGCAAGACAGTGGGAGACATTTCAAGGCCAGGTTGGATGGGGCTTGGCATAATCTGGGCCAGTGGAAGGTGTCCCTGCCCATGGCAGGGGGTGGGATGAGATGAGCTTTAAGGTCCCTTCCAACCCAAACCAATCCATGATTCCATAATCCTATGAAATTCACTCCCAGTTTACTCACTGCATGTGTGCCTGGGGAATCCTCACACTGAAGGCCATTTCTGTGGAGATTTGGGTGTCCCCTGGGCTGGCTGGGACATGGCACTGCTGGGGGACCTTCAGGAATAGCCACCACTGCTCCTCCCCCAGCCAGGCCAGGCTGTGTCAGACCTGCTGCCCCCTTACTGGCCCAGCTGTGGGCCCTGGGGGTGCTGATTTGTGATCTTCACCCACCCCTGTTAGGTGTGAAGGTGTTTTTCCAAGGCAGCCTGGTAGCAGGAGCTGGATAGATCAAAGAGTTCAAGAAATGGATTTAGTCAAATGTTGAATTATCTGATTAATTGCCTTCCACTTCACGTATTTTTCCCAAGGTAAATTCAAATTAGCACCTGTTGAAGAGCCTATTAGTCAATGTCTGGGCTCTGCTATATTGGAATTCAAAGCCTTTCCAGGCTGGCATTCAAAGGTGTTCTGTGTAATCCCAGACAATTCCTCACTGTCCCAAAAGCCGACAGCCCCTTCCTGGTTTGTAGTTAACAAAATACTTCATGGCCACAACACACAGCTGGCACTTCCACGTGTGCCCCCTGCCTTGCCCTCCCATGTGTCCCCAGCCTTGCCTTTCCACATGTCCCCAGCCCTGCCCTCCCACATGTGTCTCCAGCCTGCCCAGCCTGCCAGGATCTCCGGGATGTGGTGGATGTATCTTGCCATCAGCCCCACGTGTGTTCCAGATAGTTGGGTCTCAGGGTGGGCATGGCCCTCACAGAAGGGCAGTGCTGAACAGAACAGACCCAAACCAGATGAAGGACTTTGGCACAGAGATGTGTAAGGGATACACAGGGAGTGCTGATGGTTTTGGGGCTGGTCCTATCACCCTGTGGAAGCTCAGGCTGTAATGAACTCATGCTGGGCACATTCCTCAGCCCTGGCACACCTGGGCACAGCTGGATCAGGCACAGCAGGATCAGGCACAGCAGGTTCTCCTCAGCTGCAGTGGATGAAGACAGGTTTTTCATGCTGGGTGATTGGTGCCAGGCTGTGGCTCAGGTTTCCAGGAACACTCCAAAGCCTGGCTGTTCTGAAGCTCTTCAGAAAGGGAAGTTCATCATCCCACGTAATGTGTCCATCATTCCAGGTAAACAGTGACAGGACAAGATGAACTGGGCTCAAATTGCACCTGGGGAGGTTCAGATTGGACATGAGGAAGAATTTCATCATAGAAGGGGTGGTGAGGCACTGGAAGGGGCTGCCCAGAGAGGTGGCAGAGTCCCCATCCCTGGAGGTGTCCAAGGAACTACTGTATGTGCTCTGGGCCAGGTGCCAAGGTGGGGATCAGCCACAGGATGAGCTCGGTGGGCTGGGAGGGCTTTTCCAACCTGAATGATTCTGGGATTCTGTGTGGAAAGCCCTGGAGGGACATCACTGGCAGGCTGCAGGACACAACCTCCTCTGAGTTGGTGTGTGTGTGGAGGTGGGACCCAGTGCTGAGAATGCCCCAGGAGATGTGGTGTGACCTCAGGGGCACACAGGGTGCAGAGCCCACGTCCTGCCAGGCTGTCCAGCAGCACCACCACTGAGCACACTGGGGTCTCACAGCTCAGGGCAGCACACAGGGAGCTGGGCTGCTCTCCCTCAGGCAGAGAAGGTTCTCCAGGTCTGGGATCATGGGAGCTGCAGCCCCCATGTGGTGTGTTTAGAGGAGTTGTTTTGAGGGACATGACTTCCCAGCACATCACCTCACCTGGCAGTACAGAAAGAGTTGTGGATATAGTGCCTTCACTTTAGTTAAATGTGCCTTTAGAGCATTTGGTTTTCCTTGTTTCCTGCCAAGCAAACCTCCTAAGAGCCCTGGTGACCAGTGTCACATCCCTGTCTGTGTCTCTGTGCACAAGGCCTGCAGGAGAGCAGCAGGACGGATGTCCTGCAGGATCAGCTGAGGGGATTGAAGGGCATGGTGATAACCAAGGTGGGACAAAACCACGGGGAAGGGACCTTCTTCCCTTCTCCCAGCCTGCATCCCTCCCACTCTGCTCTCCTTGCAGAGCCAGCTGCACCCTCACTTCGTCACACATTCAGCTGGAGAAGAGGAGACTGAGGGAGAAGACGAGACCTCATTGCAGGGGCAACTCCCTGGGGAGGGGCAGAGGAGGGGCAGGCACTGATCTCTGCTCTGGGGGCACCAGGGACACAGCCAGGGAATGGCTGGAGTTGTGTCAGGGCAGGCTCAGGTTGGATCTCAGGGAAAGGCTGTTCCCCCAGAGGGTTGGGAAAAAAACCTGGAAGAAATCGGCCAGGGAAGGATTGTCCCCCCCTGTCCCTTGTCCTCTCTCCTGCCACTGCAGCACGTCAGTGCCCTCTGAGTGAGCAGAGCCTTGCCGTGCGCAGGGGGTGACTGGGCACCAAAGGGGGGTGACTGTGCCAGAGGCTGTTGGGGTTTGTTCCTCCTGCAGAAAGCAGGACACTGTGGAGGGTGGGTGGGAATGGAGAGTGCTCTGCCCCACACTCGGCTCCTCCAGGAACGGCAGTGAGAGCCTCGGGGGAGCTCTTGGACTCTGCTGTGCAAGCAGAGGGGTAACAGCAGCCTGGAGCAAACCCAGAGCAGGTGTTCCTTAGGTGATGAGCACAGGCAAGATCAATTTACATCTCATCCATATTTTCCTGTGTCAGTTCTGCTCCCTGGTATTCCTGCAGAGAGGTCTGGCTTTGCAGCTGACACAGCCGAGCTCAAAAGTGCCGGCACTGCCCTGGATTTAGGGGTCAGAGTCACACAGGAACTCCAAGTGACTCAGCAGCAGCAAAGCCGACACTGCTCTGAGATGTTCCAAGAGCAGAGAGGGCCCAGGGCAGGGAGGTGACTGCAGTCTCTGGGGATAGCTGGCTGGGACCAGCCACACACATTAGAGGGATGATAAAAAGCGAGTGAGTGCAAAAAAGAGCCATAAAAATGATTTGAGGGTAGGAGAGGACACTTTGAAGTGAAGGATTTAAGACCTCAACCTGTTTAGCTAATTGAGGAGACACTTGAAAGACAATGTGCTCACAACACAGAGACACTTGAAAGACAATGTGCTCACAAAACAGAGCAGCTTAATGTGGAAAAACACCAAGTTCTGAAAGGCTCCTCAATAAACTGGGAAAGGCAACCGGGCCGTGTCTGGGAGCTCGAGCCAGGCATGTCCGGAGGGGGGGAATGTGCTGACCTTTACCAGGAAGGATGAATGAGGAAAAAAAACCCCACTGAACTAATGAACTCTCCCTCTCTAAATGGTTTAAAGGATTATTTCTGGGTAAGGTGTGTCCTTGGTCTGGTTTGGTTTCACCCACCATGTTCTCTCTGGAGCAGCCCTGGCTGTGACAACCCCCAGTCCCCCAGCACTGCCAGAGACCCCCTAAGGGACTTTGCAGACAGGGGGGGTTGTGTTTCAGCTCCAGGGAACCTCCCAGCTGTGCCAAGAGTCTCTCCATGCATGAACACATTGTCCTGGCCACTCTTTGGCAGGAGAGGGGAACGGCTGAGTTCATCAGCTGTGGAATCAGAAAGAATTGGGTAACCAAGTGTTTGTGCTGCGAGGACCTGGGGAAGCACCAAAATGCTCCTCAGGGCTTTGCACAAGGTCTTCACCCACTCCCTGGCAACTCTGCATCTCCAGAGACTCTCCTGGTGAGCAGGACCTTCCTGTGGATCTGGCAGCCAGCACACATCCTGCTCCTTTCCAGTCCAAATGGGGCTGTGGAAGGTCTCTCTGTGGACTGCACTTTTCTTCATGTCTTGCTGATCCACCTCCCTGAAATCCTTGTTCTTCTGCTACAGGAACCAATGAAACAATTTCCAGCAAGCCTGAAAGCATTTCTTGCTGGCTTGTTAGAAGATGGATGTGGGCAATGGAGTGCCTCAGGCTGTTCTCTTCTCCCAGGGAAGAACCGGATGCATCTTGATTTCCCAGTACAACTCTTTTGGCTGCCATGATGTCTTAGAAGTCATACAATATTAAAATAATAATAAATATTTATTATGCCTGCATCATGTGCATAACACAATGGAGAGCTGATTTGAGAGCACAGATTTGAGATGGGGCCACGAGGAGTGTTTGGAGGAACCCTCACTGCTTGTCATCCTGTGATCAGCTCATCATGAACCCACGGGTGGATGAGCAAGCCAAGGTGGGTGATGAGGCTTGGCCAGGCTAGGGAGGAAGTTCTCTTGGCGTGTCTCACGTCAGTCTCAGCCTATTCCTTAGACACAGGCTTAACATTAAAGCAGACAATCCGCCGTGTGCACGAGGGAGGAGGTGGCTCCTGCCAAAGCACTCCTTCACTCTCCTCCTTTGTCCGTGTTAATGGAGGGGTTTTATTGTTATCTGCATCAGCTCAGCCCAATTATCCCGCTCTCCTGCCTGGCACTGCTCCCACATGCAGAGGTCACCAGGAGCCAGCTGTATATCCCAGCTGGTAATCAAATGTCTCATTAATTTGTGGAGATGCTGCTCGTTCCTCTCCCCAGCCTCTGTGTAGGGAGCCTGACTGGCTCCAGGAGTGCTCAGCCACAAGCCCCAGGTCCCTGGTCATCCTGTCCCACCAGCCTGGCCTGGCTCAACACCACATGCTGTTGTTGACTCAGCCCAGCTGTTCCTGACCCAACCAGGGTGGGGACAAGTGACTCCTGAGAGTGACAGGGGAGGAGGGTGGCCTGGATGACACAAACAGGGAAGGGGGAGGACCAGAGAGCTCTGGGCAGGCAAAGCAACCACCTGGGCTTGCTGAACCCCGGGCTGAGCTGGCTCTGCCGTGCCCTCTGGGCAGAGCCAGGGTTGGTGCTGCTAATTACTCTTGGGAGCACCTTCCCTGGGGACTCCATTCACCCCTGGGGCTGCAGCAGAGGAGACAGAGCTCTGAGGGAAGCACATCCAGCCCAGAGGGAGGTGGGTTTGTCCCTGGGAAGTGCCCTGAGATGATTTATCTTCGAAGACGAGGAGCAGAAGCAAAGGCACTGGGTCTTCTCTCCTTATGCCTGAGGGAGGAGGAGCGCTCAGCTCTGCATCTGGGCTGTCAGCTCAGCTCTAGGTATCCATGGAAGCAGGGCCCTGCACTCAGGAGTCCCCATGAGACGAGCTGTTCCCAGGTCACTGCTGTGCTCTGAACTCCTTTTTCCAGCTCCACCAGGCAGATGAGTTGCCAGCACTGGTCAGATTTTCTTCCACTGTGAGAGCAGAGCAGGACCATGATCCCTGGCTGAGCCCCTCCTCCTGATGCCTGTCGAGCAGCCACCCCCACCCACTCACTCTGCATTTCCCAAATGAAAAATTCATTAGCTTATTATGCTTTATTAAATGAAAAGCCTCCCGTGGACTAAGCCCAGCATGTCCATGCAGTTTACTCAGTTACCTTTGTCAGCTCAACCTGTAATTGCATCATTTGTTTGTTTGACAAGCCCCACGTCCTCTAAAGCTTCGAAGTCTGGCAGTAATTATATTGCTGGCATTTAATTCAGCATTAGAGGGATTCCACGTGGCCTTTCATTCACATTCTCTTCCAAGCTCCTCATCCAATTTGGTCATCTCCTGTGGCCCTTTCATGTGGGGGCTTTGGGAACTCCCAGGTGTTCAGGGATGGTTCAAGTATGAACAGCACTGGGGAAGCAGCACCAGCCTGGTGCAGCCTTGGGGAGCCATGGACATGTCCCCGAGCCCAGGGGGCACAAACACCCTGCTCTCACCGTGGGGTCATTCCCTGCTTTAGGGAACACAGGCAAATGTCTCCCAACAGGCAAAACTTGCATCAGAACCACCAGACTGTGGTGCCCAGCTGACCAAAGTGGGGGTTTGACCAGAGCACATGTCGTGGCTCCCTGTGGGTTTCCTCCAAAACAAACAGGAACAGGCAGAGGGAGGTACTTTGGGTCTGTCTTAACCATCCCAGGATGCTCTTCCACACCCAGAAATTACACCCAGGGCCACAGTTTGGCTAAAGCCTGGGGACAAGTGACCAGAGAGGTGTTTGTGTTGACGCAGTGCAGAGGCCAAGCCCATGTGAGAGCTGAGCAGAAACACGAGGCTGCAGCAGCCCATCTAACCCCAACAGCTCCATCTGCCCCATCACTGCTGCCCCTCTGCATTCCTAACAGGAATTTCCCCCTCTCTTGGACATGGCACCCGACCCACTGGGGAGGAATCCCATGACTGACTCTAATCTTGCCCATTTCAGGCTTTCTCTCACTGTTTACAGCTTCCCTTGGCAATTTCCTACATCTTCCAGTTGTGCTTTGTGAGGAATTCTCCTCTCTCCTTTGCATTCGTTCTGTGCTCAGCACTGTTTGCAGCTGCAAACACCATCCACCCTCCAGGCTTTTAGTCAGAGCTGCCTCTCTGCTTGTGGCTTTTTACTTCCCAAAGCGTTTCTTTAAAGAATTTTTCCTTTCCCCCTCTACAATTTTCTATTCACAGTTATCATTAATTCGGAGAACTTGATCCTTTTGAAGAACAGATAATTAATTTCCAGGGCTGACATCTTTCTCCACTGCAATCAGATCCACATCCACATTCCCTCATGCCCTGTGTGCTGCCTTTTGTGCTGGGAAATGAGGGCTGGATCTCAGGAGGCTTTCGGCTTTCTGCCTGTGGCCCCCAGCACAGTTCCTGACAGCTCCTCTCCTCTCCCTGTGCTTTGAGCATCCAGCAGTGGGAAATGCTCCCTGGATGGGAGGATCTCCCAGGGAAGAGCAGGGTGGGAGTCTGGGGGGCAAGCAGTGGCAGGAGGGGTGCTGAAGTCTCCCCATTTTAGTAATGAAAGAAAATTGGCAACAATAAAAGCTCATTTAGTGGTGAATAGTTGATAAGATGTCAAGCTCTCAGCCTGGTCCAAGCATGGACCAGCGTAAGGTTGGATTTGGTGATCTTGGAGGTCTTTCTAACCTTAATAATTCTCAAAATAATAAAAGTTCCCATTTCACTCTAAGCTCCCTTCCACCACAGCTCTCCCTCTTTCCTGGGGCTCTGAACTCTTCCCTGTTTTGTTACAGGCACATCCAGTGCCCAAATCCAGCTGTGCTCTGACCTCCCTAGGGAGGAGTTCACTGCTCACCCTTTATCCAGCTTTTCAGGCTGCTGCAAAAACTGACCCCTTTAAGCCTCTTTCCCCACACATACTCACTTTTATGTAGCCCTGTAACTTTTGTTACTTTCAAGAAGTTGCAGCTTAAACAAAAAGAAACAGAAACAGTAAAAGAATCCGGTGCCATTCTCCATCAGCAATTTCACACAGCTCTTCAACTTAAAAATATAAACTCTGCTTAACCTGTGTAATTCTCTGAGCTGAACCTTTGAATGGATTCAAAGTAGCCACACAGTGCTTATCATGAACCTGTTCCATGTCACAGAGTTGTTGAAGGAAGGCACAGCGGGAATGTCCTCAGTTCCTCCCCAAAAATGTGTCTGCCAACCTCACAGCCCAGAGCCTCCCTCCCTTCTGCAGTGTCAGGGCAGGGGGTGGGGGGACACCTGCACTTGTGTGTGCCCTGGCTCATCACCAGTGTCCCCTGGCACTGGGTTCCCAGCAGAGCAGTGGCACTGGAGCTGATGAGGTGGCTGCAGAGGGCAGAGCTGGCCCTGAGCCTCACAAGGCAATTAATCACAGAAACACAGAATGTGCTGAGCTGGGAGGGCCCCCCAAGGACCATCCAGCCCAACCCTCAGCCCTGCCCAGCCCCATCCCCAAGAGTCCCCCCCTGTGCCCCAGAGCATCATCCAAACCCTCCTGGAGCTCTGGCAGCCTTGGGGCTGTGCCCACTGCCCTGGGGAGCCTGGGCAGTGCCCACCACCCTCTGGGGAAAGAAGAGCCTTTCCCTGAGATCCAACCTGAGCCTGCCCTGACACAACTCCAGGCCATTCCCATGGAGAGAAATGACAATAATGAGCACTCAGTCAGCACCTTCAGTCGTTCCTTTAAGGTACGTGGGCCAGTCCTTGTCTGAAAGCATCTCCTTCCCATCCTACCCTTCCTGAGCAATTCCCCGGGGTTTCTCTGGGATCTGGGGGCAGCACAGAGGGGGGACAGACCTGCACTGCACCTCTGAGCCCACGAGAACTTCCTGAGGTGAGTTCATCCCCAGCTGAGAAAGGGTGTGGGGGAAATCCCCCCCTGCTTTTGGCTGCACTTCTACCAGTGCAAACTGGGCAGCTCTGAGCAGCCCGTCTGCCCCTCCGGCTCCTGGGGCTTCTGGGCACCTGTGGGGCAGCAGGCTCTGTGCCCATGGGCACACAAGTCTGGCAGCCCTGACTCTCAGAGGGGATTGTGACATCATGTCTTTACTGGAAAGGGTTGCTAAGCAGGAAGGTTTGGAGTGCCCAGCCCTGGAGGTGCCCAAGGCTGGAATGGCTGTGGCACTCAGTGCTCTGGGCTGGGGGACAAGGTGGGCATCGGGCACAGGGGGGGCTGGATGAGCCTGGAGGGCTTTTCCAACCTCAGTGATTCTGGGATTCTGTGATTATCCTGCAAATGCCCTGAATGCCAAGGTCTCCAGGGCTTCTGACCTGGACAAAACTTCCATCATGGACATGAGCTGCTTTTCCTTGGGAAGTTTCATCAAACCTCAACACCACAAATATTCTGTTTTTTCCAAGGCAGCATTTCCAACAGGGAGCCTGGAGGACCCAAAACAGCCCTTCCCAGGAGCTGGAGGGGGTGCAGACTCTGGAGCCCTCGCAGCCGACAGCTCCCCTCATCCCATCTCCCGACTGACTCACGGAAACAGCAAACCAGGATACTGAATTCAGGCTCCAGGTTTTGCCTCGTGGCCTTTGGCATTAATCAAAATGCACGTTGTAAGAGTGTTTTTAAAGTGAACCCCAAATTCTGCACACAGGTAAGTGGCTTTCCAGCCCTTCAGACAGTGGGTTTGCAGCCCCAAACCACCAACAGTGACTCCAGAACTCCCCTCACAGGGGCTGCTGACGACTCCATGAACATCTTTGACAGCCTAAAAGCTTCTGAAATGAGGTTCACAGCCATTAACAAGGTAAATACATTTGTAGATTTGTTTGGGCAATTACAGTCATTTAGAAAACAATGCATAATAATGGACATGAATCTAATAAGCCATTGCTAATTAAATGTATTAATGCTGCTTTATGCAATGAATGAATCCAGCTGCTACATTGCAGCAATTTTTGGGCTGTAAATACTTGAGCAGTGACAATGGCAGAATTTGCAACCCTGGGCACCACCAGTGCCCAATTACAGCTGCAATTAATTTGTCTCAGTGGGCCCAAGATACTGCCCACCAACTGGGCTCTGCTTTTATGTGTCTGCTCCACCTTTGCCTTCGCTCTTTGAGCAACAGTAAAATGGAGCTGGTTGACCCCAAAATATGGGACACCATCCCAAAGCATTTGTGAGGGCTCTGCTTTGAACTGTGCTCCTCTGCCAATTAAAATGTGCAGCAGGTTGTGGAAAAGACACTTCTCTGACCTGGGAGAGTTCAGTCAATTTTACCTGCCATTAAAGGTCCAAAAGCACAATTTTCCTTCTTTCACGTTCATCTCTTTGGAAAAAGTCCCCAGTCTGGAGTTACTGAATTGGCCACAGACCTTTTGAGGAGTCAGTCTGAGAGTCAGTCTGGGATTCCCTGGAAGGAGGAGGGGCAGGCACTGATCTCTGCTCTGGGGGACCAGGGACACAGCCAGGGAATGGCTGGAGTTGTGTCAGGGCAGGCTCAGGTTGGATCTCAGGGAAAGGCTCTTCTTTCCCCAGAGGGTGGTGGGTACTGCCCAGGCTCCCCAGGGCAGTGGGCACAGCCCCAAGCCCTAGAGAACTGATGGCCACAGGTCTCCTCTGCCTTCAGGAGCAACACTGCTTGCAGAGGTATCTCTTTGGCCCAGGAACACTCACATGCTTGTTTAGAACAAGCCCAGGTTGGCCAGTGTTGGTGGAGGTGAGTGGTGAAGCTGGGATGAAGGAGTGGGTTAGGACTGAGGGGCTGAAGGGCAGGGAAACCCTCAGGGCTGGGCCTGGAGACTGGACTTCCCAGGGTCTCCATCTTTCCCTAAAAATGAGCAACCACCTGTTCCCTGCTGCCAAACTGCCTTAAAACCACAGAATCCTAGAATGGTTTGGATTGGAAGGGATGGCAAAGCTCATCCAGTGCCACCCCCTGCCATGGGCAGGGACACCTCCCACCAGCCCAGGTTGCTCCAAGCCCCATCCAACCTGGCCTTGGGCACTTCCAGGGATGGGGCAGGATGGGTTCCACTTGACCCCCTGCCCTATTGCCCACCCCACTACCAATACTGCCCAGCACTGTCCAAACACCCTGCCCTGCCCCAGCCCCACCTCAGACCACCCAAAGCTCAGCTCTGCCAGTCCCAGCCCTCAGCACTGGCTGTGCCAGCTCTGGGGATGGGGCTCTGCCTAGTCCTTCCACTGCAGCCTGGGCAGGGCAGGGAGGAAGGTGCACACTGGAAGTGCCAGGTTGGCAGCTGCTTCCAAGAGCTCAGGGACAGACAGTGCTGACCTTTGCCTAATGCACTGCTCCTAATGACCAGCCCTGGCAGCTGCATTTAATTGCCTGGTTTAGGCAGATGTGGCTGGAAAATCTCACTCCTGTCAGATTTTTTTTTTCCACCCCCTGAAGCATCAAATTATTCACCATCCTCTTGTAGCATTTTGCAGCCAACTCTTTCCTGTGATGATTTTCAAAAGATGAGGAATGAGCACCCTGGTGACATTTCTAGTATCTATAAATATCTCCCCACTACCCTGCCTGCCCAACTGGTGAATTATGCAGGGAGATTCATCTAATAAAACAATCGGATCCATTTTGTTGTCAACAGCCCATTCTTCTTCAGCTGGCAAGAGAAGAGCCCGGGCTGGGGCTCTGCAAAGAGCAGGCAGTGCTGGGGATTTACTGAGATTCCCCTTTGCTGTAGGTTGGGAGGCAGTTTGGGGGCAACACCGAGCAGAGAGAGGGCCTGGTGTGCTGGAAACAGGAGGAAAGGTTTGGAAAGGGAAGCATGAACTTGAGGACAGTAACAGTTTCCAGAATGGCAGGAAATGCCATCAAGAATCACAGAATCACACAGAGGATCCCCGAGGTCGGAAAAGCCCCCCCAGCCCAGGAGCTCACCCTGTGCCCGATGCCCACCTTGTGCCACTGAGTGCCATGGCCAGTCCTGCCTTGGGCACCTCCAGGGCTGGGCACTCCAAAACTCCCTGGGCAGCCCCTGCCAAGGCCTGACCACCCTTTCCAGGCAGAAATTCCTCCTGATGTCCCACCTGAGCCTCCCTCCCCTCCTGTCCTTGTTCCCTGGGAGCAGAGCCCGACCCCTCCAGCTCCCCCCTCCTGGAAGGGACTTGCAGAGCCAGAAGGTCCCCCCTGGTAAAGAAGCACTGAAGAAATACCTAAGAAGGACCAATCCAGCATGATGGATTATCTGGAGCACAAAACACTCTACATTCTGCTCCTGCTTTTCTGTGTTTAATTCAACAGTGCTCTGTTTGTGCAACTAAACCTCCTGAATGGTGAAATAGCCAGAGAATTTAATGTGCCCAACTTTGCAAAGCCATGGGCAATGACCAGTGTACATTACACATCTAATTGCCATGCTTTAATTTAAATTTGTAGGGATGTAATTTAATAGCATAGCTTTCCCCTGCTAACAGACCTCTTCTAGCCAGGTACTCATTATGTGGGAAAGTCTACAGACTCTCATTTATGGGTGAGAGGCATTTGAAAATAGGCAGCTTAAAACAGCTCTCTCCCTTGCTTTGTATTTGCAGATGTCTCTTGCTAAGCCATAACTAACTTCTTCATCTTTAATTTCTTGGGGCTGTGCCTTGGAGACACTGCCTGGCAGTTAAACAAGTTCTTACCAGAGAGTTTTCTCACCTTCCCTTCATCCAGAAGTTTGTTGTTCTCCAGGACTGTAAAGACAAGGATTTTTTATGTTCTCGTTCCTTCAGGGAGAAGCTGCTGTGCTGCTCAAAGCAGGAGAGTTCCTGGGGAGCTCCTGCCAAGCCTGAGGACTTTCCCCTCCTCGTCCTCCATGGCTCTCAGTGGGAGGAAAGTCAACACCCTGGACTGGCAGAGGGTTCACCACGTCTTTTCCAGCATGTGCTGAGGCCACTCATGAAACTCTCCGTGCAATATGAGGCTCTGAGAAACCAAACCCTGTCACAGAAATGCTGTCCTGGTTTAACCCCAGTAGCAGCCAAGCCTGGCTCACTCTTTTCCAGAGGGATGGAGTGAGGTGGAAGGATAAAAGTATGAAAACTCATGGGTTGAGATAAAGACAGTTGAACAGGTAAAGCTGTAAGTGGGTGGTGCTTCCAGGCGCTGCAAGAAGGAGCACAGCAGAGCCCAGAGGGGACACCAGCACTCACAGCACCCTTGCTTCCTGGATTTTGGCTTTCTGCATGTTAGGAAATTTCACACATACCCACCTCCTTAGGCTGCTCTGGCTGAAAACTCCTATTTGTGGAAAGCTTCCTCTGCAGAGCTTTCCAGTGATACTGGTGGGCTCCTCTTCACTGGGACACGGCAATGGGCTTGGCCCAGGTCTCGGAGGAGTCTTCCACAGCCTTCCTGAAGTGGCCAGGGTGGGTTGGTGACAGCTCAGAGTGTCTCAGGGAGGTACAGCAGGTAATCCCCAGACACCCTTTGTGGTTTGTACATGAGGCTCTTACCCACCTTCCTCCCGGAATCCACCCCGAGCATGGCACACACCCCCAGCTGCATTTCAGGCTCACAGATCACCTGCTGCTGCTGCTGCTGCTTGTCCCAGGGGCAAACCCAGTGCTGAGTGACCCAGAGGACATGGTACTTGGGGTACACTACCCTTTCCCACCCAGCATTCTCTCCTGCCTCCTGCTGTGCAAGGATTCCTGTCTCTGAGCTCCAAACCCAGCTGGGAAACATCATTTCCAACCTGGAAGCAGATCCTGCCATGGCTGCAGCGGCCGTGCCACAGGCTGATCGAGCCCAGCTCACCTCATTTAAGAAGTCTAGAATTGATCTGAGCCACTCACTCCATTTCTCCACAGAGAGGACAGGGAAATGAGAGCCAGATCTGATCCCTGTTTGACAGCCAGGGCAGGGTGAGGTGGAAGGACCAGCTCTCTCACGGAGCATCAGCTCAGCTCAAGGCAACTCACTCAGACTTGGACTCAAAGATCCTTGTGATCCCTCCCAGCTCAGCATATCCTGTGGTTCTGTGTGACTTGCAGGTCTCTCCAGGCTGCAAACTCCCCCACACTGAACCCCATGGCTGCCTGGAGACAGGATCCTGGCAGTTTCAATACCACCATTTAGGCAACTGAAGCAGCACTCCTGGTGATCCTCCCCTTTCCTCAGCTGGTGCTGAACAGCTGAGCCCATTCAGGGCCAGATCTTGCAAGGGGGGCCTCTCAAAATGAGGCAGTTTGTTGAGTTGTTCCTTGACTTTGGGGATTTATCCAATTAACAGGGTCTATACTGTCCCAAAGGGTCACAGTCCCTGCTGGAGACCCCAGGTCTGTCTGTGAGGTTGTTCCCTGGCATTGGGTGGGAAGGTTTTGGGGTGTTGATACCACTGAGTCCAAATCCTCTGCTCATCTGCCACCTTCCCCTTCCCTGCTGACCCCCAATGGTACCTGCAGGGAGCTCAGGTGAACCCCATGGGGGAAATCCCATGGCTGTTCATGTGGGGAGAGGTGGGAGGATGTTCCAGATGAGGAGAAGAACAGTGAATGTCAGACAGAGAGACACAGAGACCAAGCATGGAGAGCAGAGCACAGCTCCATTTCCCCAGGAACCAAACCCAGCCTCCCCCATTCCCCGGATGGATGGACAGACTGGCAATGAGAGGCTGCAAAGCAGCACCAGGAAAGGGCCCGGGGGGTTCCTGGGCAGGGGCCAGTTGGCCCCGAGTCAGCAGTGCCCGGAGCCAGGAGGGCCATCCCTGCCCTGGGGGGCATCAGGAGGGGATTGTCCCGCTCTGCTCTGCCCTGGGGCGGCCTCAGCTGCAATAGTGGGGCAGGTTGGGGGGCACCATGGAAGGGAGAGATTGAGCCATTGGGGAGTGGCCAAAGGAGGGCACAGAGATGGGTCAGGGCCTGCAGGGGCAGCGTGGGAGGGCACTGGGGACACTTGGGAGGTTCAGCTGGAGAAGAGGAGAGTGAGGGGAGACCTCATGGCAGGGGCAACTCCCTGGGGAGGGGCAGAGGAGGGGCAGGCACTGATCTCTGCTCTGGGGGCACCAGGGACACAGCCAGGGAATGGCTGGAGTTGTGTCAGGGCAGGCTCAGGTTGGATCTCAGGGAAAGGCTCTTCTTTCCCCAGAGGGGGGTGGGCACTGCCCAGGCTCCCCAGGGCAGTGGGCACAGCCCCAAGGCTGCCAGAGCTCTGGGAGGGTTTGGATGATGCTCTGGGGCACAGGGGGTGACTCTTGGGGCTGAGCCTGGGCAGGGCTGAGGGTTGGACTGGATGGGTCCTTGGGGGTTCCTCCCAACTCTGGATTCTGGGATTCCCAGCTCCCAGTGCTCACCTTCTGCAGTCCAGAGGGATGGTCTGTGTGTCTGGCTCAGTAGGATCTGCACACCCAGCCACCCCTCTGTGCTCTCTGCTGTAGGAGCACATCAGTTTTCACCCCTCCAGTCAGAATTATAAATGCTAAATACCCAGACAGGTGAGTTCCTCCCACCTGACCCCATGTGCACTCTCCATACCAGGAGTAAACACACAGCACAGACCTCCAGGCAACTTCTAGAGACTAGTCCAGGAACAATGATTTTTATTAGTAAGTCTCTATCACCATGAAATATTCCTCTTCAATAAACCCCATGCTGTACTTTTACTGTTAATTCCATTAAGCACACTGGATATTAACACTATTTCCAATGTTTCTAAAATTCAGAGGAGAATTAGCAAGAGTTTATAACCACAACACCTGCTCACCTGCCAGCTTTCAGCATTTCACACATGACAAAGAAACACAGAGAGAAAAAAACTAGGTCTGGAGAAATTCATACATCATTTGATTATCTGAGCATTTTGGAGAAGGCCACTGAGTTTAAAACTACTTTGGATCATGAAAGACAAATAAAAATCAGATTTAGACTTGAGTTTAACACCCTCTTGGTGTGGAATATCAGGCTGTGGGCTGGGATCTCCTAGTGCTCCAGTGCAGCTGTGTAGGAATTACAGGATATGGATTTCCAGCAGCCAAAAGCCTGGGCCATGTGTCCCTCTGCTCCACTGTCACCTCCTCCCAGGCTCTGCTCAGGCCATGTCCCCAGAGATATCCTGGGCACGGAGTCCCTCAGAGAGACGGAGCTTGGGCTAAATCTCAGCGTTTGGTTGTTTGAATTCTCTGATTCGCAAAGGGGGAGGCTGTGCTGGTGCCCCTAGACCTGCAGCAGCAATGCCACACCAGCCAGCACCCACTTGGAAGGTCTGTCCTTGGTTCTCAGGTTGAAAGTCCACACGTATGTTGGGCCTCTCTGGCGCGTTTTGTACACGGGACAGGCGTAAACGCCCCGCGGGTCCTGCTTGTCCCCAGGGACGGCCTTGAGGAAGAGCACGGGCATGGGCGGGGTGAGCTCCTTGAGCCTGGCGTCGGTGAGCACCCCAGCCTGCCAGGGAAGGCAGCAGAGCTCGGTTAGACTGCCAAGGGACAGCACCTGCTCCCCCCCCGTGCCACTGGGAGAGTTTGGGGTGGCTCTCTCTGCCAACAGCCAAACCTCACAGGAAAGATTCCCCCCTCCCTCTCCCGAAACGGCAAANAAAAGTGAGAGAACACCTCCCCCTTAGCCTTCTATACACCTGAGTACGTAAAGGGATGGGATGGAATCCTGCCTAGGGTTTGACCCTGGTTACCAAGGCCCTACAAAAACAACCCATCACAGGCACCTGCTGTGATTTTATACAGGCTGGCCCTTTGGGGAAGTGCAACCAGCTGTCCTGAGCTGGGGGGCTGGAGCAGCCTGAGGTAAGGGGGGTCTGGGGGCAGCACCACGAGCCACCCCCAGTGTAGGTTGTCCCGAGGGTACAGAGCCTGCTCAGCCCTGCACATCTGAGCAGGACTCTGCGGGCTAACAAAGTTCTTGGCTCTGTCCAGCTGTATTATAAATAAAGTCTTCACTTCTCTTGTTCTGCCTTCTGCTGTGGTGCAGCTCGAGGCCATTTCCTCTTGCTCTATTGCCAGGGAACAAGGGACAGGGCAAGAGGGAACAGCCTCAAGCTGTGCCAGGGGAGGGCAGGTGGGACAGCAGGAGGAATTTCTGCCTGGAAAGGGTGGTCAGGCCTTGGCAGGGGCTGCCCAGGGAGGGTTGGAGTGCCCAGCCCTGAAGGTGCCCAAGGCAGGACTGGCCGTGGCACTCAGTGCTCTGGGCTGGGAGACAAGGTGGGCATTGGGCACAGGGTGGGCTCCTGGGCTGGGAGGGCTTTGCCAGCCTCAGGGATTCTGTGGTTCTGTGGCAATTCTCCAGGGTTTGCCAGACCAGACTCACCTGGTGGCAAGTGAGCAATGGTGGGTACCTGAACTGGGCTTAGGATGGAGAACAAGGCACACTAAGAGTCACCAAGTAAGGTCCCATCCCACCACCAAAATGGGAGCGTGCCCTGGGCCACACTTGTCTGGGAAAGGAACTCACACAGAGGTTTGTGTGGCCCCAAAGGCACCACAGGCTCCTTTCCCCTCTCATGGGTGCTCACACCAACAAGGAGGATACAAAAGGACTGTTCCTGAGGGAATCCGATCATTAAATGCCAAGTGCCCATTTTCCTCTCCAAAGCAATGCCCTGCCCAGCCTGCCCAACCCAGGGCAAGGACCGTGCTCTGCCAGGGCAAGAAATCAACAGCTTTGCTTCTCTGATTTGGGTCTCTCTGGCCTCTTCTGTCTCCCTCTCTGACAACAAAATACCCTTCACACCAACCATTTCCAGGGAGCCTGCAAAACTTCTCAGTGGTTACGGAGACCAAAGGGAAACAAACGGAGAAACAAAAATAAATCTGTTCAGTGCTGAAGAAACAGCCTCTCCCTCTAGCTGAGCTTCACATATCACCACTGTTTCCAGTGCTCTTACATCAGGGCTGTGGGATGAGATTCAACCTCTCCAGAAGTTTATTTAGTTCTGCAAATGAGTGAGGAAAAATAATCCCTCTTGCCACACACCTCGGCTGAATTGTACCAGTGCCATCTGTTATACTGAGCTATGATAAATCCAGCTCTCATTTAGGATTTTATATTTTCAACATGCTGAACAAACATTAAGTAATTCTTATAATACCTTGCAAAGTAGTTATGTATTAAACATTATTATGCATTCTTTTTTAAATCCACACCTTTCATTTCTGAGGTTGCATTTTGAGCAATTCTCTCTTTTTTTACTGTTGAGAATTCTTCAGATCAAATTTCCAAGAGATATTCAACCTGTTTCTGGTGAACCAGAGTTGAAATCTTCCTGAGATATCTCCATTTTGATATGTCTGGGCTGATTTGTATTTGCAATTTTTCTCACCCTCATCATCAGGAATTAATGCTCCTCTGAAAACAATTTTTCTGACTACTGGCACAGCAGCAGATTCCTCATTTCTGCCTTCCCAAAGGGTCACTGGTGGGTCTGAAGACACAACCCCGCAGTGACAAGGCAGGGGTGGGGACTGACAGCCCCAATCCAGAGTCAGTGCCAGTGTCCCTGCCACTCGCTGCCCACTGAGGTGCCAGCAGCACAGTGCCAGGGGGGTGAGCTGGCCCCAGGGCCCCCAGCACGGCTCAGCTGCCTGTGGGGTCCAGTGACCTGTTCCCAGGGAAGAGGGGCTGGAAACCAGCAGTGGAGCCGCAGGAACGTCACCCCAAGGGCGTCCAGAGAGGGGTGGGGTTTGTGGCTTCAGCTGGACAAGGGGAATGAGAAGGAATTCCTGCCTGGGAGAGTGGGCAGGCCCTGGCACAGGTTGGGCAGAGAAGCTGTGGCTGCCCCATCCCTGGCAGTGCCCAAGGCCAGGTTGGACAGGGCTTGGTGGAAGGTCTAGTGGAAGGTGTCCCTGCCCACGTCCCAGCCATGCCCGTGGATGGGCTTTAAGGTCCCTTCCCACCCAAACCATTCCATGATTCTGCTGCTCCAGGACAAGGGGCTGTGCTCTCTGCACCTGGCAAGGCTTCGTGTAGCACACGGGGGGTAAAACCCACCTCCCTCCCTGGGGTGTTGCAGGGCACCCACTTGGCCTCCAACTCCATTGCTGGGAGCCAGAAAGGCAGGATCAGTCACCTGGATTGAGAGAAAATAGCTGGGAGTGTCCCCAGCCAAAGCCTCTCTCACCGAGTCCCACTGACTGTTCCAGGGCTGCAGCAACACATCATTTGCACCCAAAATAATCTGCTTAGTCTCATTTCATCTAATAGCTGCCTGCTGGTTTGTAATGAATGTTTTATAAACTTAAGACACCCAAGGGCAAACATAAATGTTTAAATAAATAGAAAAATGTGAGTAGTAGAATGTAGAGGGAGGTTTTTTTCCTTTTTTTTTGGAGGCACAACCTAAATGTGAAATATTCTTGTAAAGGTGGAGGCGTTCCCCAGAGGAATTCTTCTAAACGTGGCCTGCCATTTTTATCAGAGGATTAATTTGGAAAGAATATACAACCCAAAAGAGCTTTGCACCTGTTTTAAAAGTCCTGCATCCATTAATATACTGGTGGTGCTCACTGGATTACAGGTAAAATGAATAGTTCCACTAGGTGGAAATGATATTTCAGTGTGAGCAGCAACCCATGAAAATATCCTTTTCCTTTCTGAAATAAATTGAAGCACGATACCCAGAGATTATGAATGGTTCCATAAAGGTAATTGCTCAGAATCTTTCAATCACAAGGTAAATGTAATCAGAGAAACACAGTTACTGGGGCTGGGATGGTCTCTGCAGACACAGCTCGTTGCTGAAGGCAATCAGATATTGGAGGGAGGCAGAGGGCACCAGCCACAGGTTACCCCAAAGATTTCTGCCTTTGCACCACTAAAACTTCTCACTCTTCACTTCCAGCACTGCCTGGAGCTGAGTAAAACCTGGGCAGAACTCACTTTCTAGGGATGGTGGCAATGATGGTGAAGGAAAATGTAACAGCAGTCACTGGAATTTTTTTTAATGGAGTATTTGAGATGCAAGACCAGGAATTTTTTTAAGCTTTCCCTGTTGTGTACCAGCCCAAGATGTCAGTGTTTGAGGGCAGCAGAAGCCCAGTGCTCCCTGGGGTGAGGGGCTGTGATTCCAAAGGGTTCCAAGCCACACCAGAGCCTTAGAGAAGGGAATAGTCAGGGAGCTGTGGGGCCAGAGCTGGGAAATGGGCTGGGCTGGTCCCTGGTATGCTCCTGGGACTTCTGCTGTGAGCAGAGCCAAACCTGTGGAGGCAGGAGGTGTGACAGGACACCCATGTGAGATCTTCACTGCAATCCTCTGGCAGAGCCTTTGCCCATGTCCTGACTGCCTGTGCCTTTCCAGACCCAATGCACACATCAACCCATTGCCAGGGTGAAAAATGGCCTGGCAGTTCGACCTTGCCAAGGATATGTGACCAAATGCACTGGATGCCATCAGTCAATGAGATCAAAGCTTTGCCTTTCTATGGAAATTTGCCTTTCTTTGGAATTTTTTCATGGAAAACCATTGCAGAGAGGGAGCTGACAAAGAAGTGGTGAGTATCAGACCTGAACTGCAAGGCTGGGCTGGGATTCAGTGTCTAACAGGCTCCTCAGCATCCACCCACAGCAGATAAAGTGGGATCTGCAAGGTTAAGGCTTTGAGTCTTAAGAGCTGTGACTGGGTAAAGAGCTGCTTCTGACATAAAAGCCTCTTCTTGTGAGAGGGTAAACTTGACACAGAAGAGAATGTTGTGGGTGACCCCCTTTGGTCAGTGTTCTCTCACTCCCAGATCCCTGGCAGCAGGAGCTGCAGGAACCACTGGCCTTGAAGCCCTCCACCAACTGGGAGAGCCAGCACCATGAGCCAGGCAGCTCAGAGCACCGAGCCCAGAGGGGAATTGGCACCCTGAGGGCCCTGGCTTTTCAGACTGTGCTCCTGCAGCTGGCAGGACTCACGGGGAAAGCTGTGCTGCTCTGGGATGCTGCTCCCAGAGGAGCCCCCACAGCTCCATGGGCTGCAACAGCAGGGTGGTCCTCACCTTGGCAGCCTCAGGCTGGCTGTGCTACAGCTGAAAGGGCTTCCCCTCATCCAGAGGGGGACAGAAGAGCAAGGGATACTCATTCTGTTCTGCCTGTCCTGGCCCACCCCAGTCCCCACCCTGCGTCACCAGCCTGAGGCCACGTGCACCACATGGGTTACACCTGCACCAAGGTTTATTTAAGGGAGTGGCTGAAGGGTGGGATTCCTTTTTGGTCACATCCTGCAGCACCTGCCAATGGAAGGACAGTGGTCTGGGTTTGGCACATCCCCCCATCCTGCTCTGAGGGCGTGAGCGTGGAGGGAATCAGTCTCTCCTTTCCCCCACTGATGCCAAACAGGCAACTGAGTGTGACCCCTCTAAACTCTGTCACTCTGGGAGGCAGCAGTGACATCACAGCCATGTGGAGCTGTGGGGACACCTCTGACAGCACCCCGGGGTCTCAGGTCACTCACTGTGCCCTGGGGCCACAGACTGCAAGTATCAGCCCAAGCTGACCCCCATAAACTCCCCTCACAGCCATGGAATGGAGCTCTGGGACCTTGGACAGCCACTCTGGGCTGACAGGAGAGGCCCAGATCTCCCCTCTGTCACTGCTGAAGGGGCAGCTCAGATGCCTGTTTCAGATGAGTGCCCATCCATGCTGAGGAGTTCCCTGGAGCACAGGACCAAGGAATAAGGAGCAAACCCCCCTGGCTTCTCTCCCACCCCCAGAGCCTTGGGGAGCTCACCTGTGCATCCCAGCGGGCACCTTCCAGGAACAAGCCATGCACATAGGCCCCTTCCCGAGGGGGACCCCCAAAATCTTCCCTGCTCTTCTTTGTCACATCACACTGCAGTGTCATCCTGTCCAAAGGCCACTTGTTCTTCCGAGCTGTGGTCTGCATGATGGCTGTCAGGATGGACTGGGGGTTGAAGAACCCACCGAGCCACACTGTGGCAGGTAAGGAGAAGTCTCCAGTCCAGGTCTCCAGCTCACTGATGCGAGCCAGGAGGTCGGCAAACCATGAGCCCAGGCTGGCTGTGGAAGGGTAGGACCTCCTGAGCCACGACTCGGGCACCATGTCCAGGAAGAGGGCATTCTGCAGGCTCTCCATGTCACTGCTCATGGTCAGCTCTCCCTGCGTGAGAAGGAGCACAATTAGCACTGACAACTGCTCAGCAGAGGTTTGAAGGCAGAAGCTGGGCTGGCAGGGGAGGAAGAGCAGGTCACTCCACACAGTCTCCAGTGGTCATGTACTGGGAGTGACTTCAGGAGTTTGGCCTTCTGAACACCTTACATTGCATATTCCTGCATCCTCATCTTCCCTGCTGGAAAATTACTACTGGGAGGAAGAGCTGTGTGACAGTGACAGGGGTGCCCCTCAGCTGTCCCCTTTTTTTCCTGTTATGGACTCTTCTCAAGGGCTGAAGATGTTTTAGAGCAGATTCTCAGAGGTTCAAAGTTGTTCTCACTCACTGCCAGGGCAGGATATTGGAATCTCTGATGATCTGCTCCAAACCTGCCCAACGTTTGTTATGCCAAGTCCTCTCCCCCTCCTCTCCTCCCCCTCCCCTCTTTCCCCTCCTCAGCTATTGCTTTGCAGTGCAAGATTTTCCTTTTGACTTCATGTGTTGTCTGTAAATGTAATCACAGTTTCTTCCACAGCAGGGAAACACACAACAAAGTAAGATACGATTCAGCCAAGTGAGATAAAGAGAGACGTTTGACTTTTCCTTTGTGCAGCAATTAATTAGTTTTAAAGCTTTTAGAAACCTGTGTCAGTTTTGCTCAGGCAGAAGAGCCGGGACATCATTGCATGGCCAAAAAGAAGTTCTGTACATCAACAACACATCCCTCTTGAACTCGTGGTACTCTGCAGGGGGTTCCCAGGGTCTGAGAGACTGAAACTGGGAACATTCCTGCTGTATCCAGCTGAAATGACACTGACTGAAGTGAGAGATGTCAGGATGCTGCCAAAGCTGGAAGGGCTGCTGGGAGAGGCTGTTACAGTCTGAGCAGAAGGTTGCACCAAGGGACACACAGATGGGCTACACTGGTCTGGCAGGGCTGGTGACACACCACGAGTCACTGTCCCCACCTGGAGAAACTCTACCTGGCCCAGCAGAGCATCAGCTCAACCCAAGCTGCTGACAGAGGCTGCAGCTCAAGGTGCCTGGGGCTGCAGGCAGTGCCTGGAGGCTCTCTGAGCCTGAGATAGATTGGAGAGCATCTCCTGGTCCCCAGGAGGTGTGTGCTGGTGGAAGGCCTGTGCCACCAACTAAAGGATCTGCAGGAGGAGCCCACAAGACTGCTTAGCATCCGAGAATAACTGCCCAAGGCAGTAGGTTGGGAATGAGAAGATCTTTTAGTTCCTTTCCAACCCAAACCATTCTGTGATTCTGTGATTATAAGAAAGAGACCAACTGGATCTTCTGTGAGATGCTGCAGGCACAAGAGGAGCCTCAACATCCATCAGTGCCAAAGGAAAGCAGGCAAGAGTCTGTGCCTGGGAAAGGGAGATGCCAGGATGGGGAGGGCTGGAGTCCTGTGACCCCCAGCACCAGCACCAAGCCTCCTGATGCCCCTGCAGACCCACAGCCTCAGAACACATTTGTGCCCAGGCAGGAGACGAGGGTTGGGAGCTCTGTCTGCCACAGCAGCCACAGAGATGGAGCCTGAGCCCTGCAGCAGCACAGGGGGGAGCAGCGAGGCACAGCAGGAGGTGTCCCCCTGCAGCAGAGGACACAAACCCCACCTACCAACCTGGCCTGCTGTCTGGGCACATTTACTGTGTTCCAGGAGCTTGGATCCAGGGCACTGTGGAAACACTGCTGAGGTTTGTCCAGCCCTCCCACTGTTACCCCCTTTACACTTTTCCACAGGGTCTGCTCTGCTTCTGGGAGACCCCACCTGCAGTGCTGTGTCCAGACCTGGGGCCTCCAACACAAGAGATGTGGAGCTCCTGCAATGAGTCCTGAGGAGGCCATTAAGTTGATCCCAGGGCTGGAGCCCCCTCTGCTCTGGGACAGATGAGAGAGCTGGGGGCTTCCAGAGAGAAGGGAAGGCTCCAGGGAGACCTGAGAGAACCTTCCAGTGCCTAAAGAGAGCCTACAAGAAGGATGGAGAGAGACTTTTCACAAGGGCATGGAGAGACAGGACAAGTGGGAATGGTTTTAAATTGAAGGAGGGCAGGGATAGATGGGATATTGAGAAGGAATCCTTCCCTGGGTGGGTGGGCAGGCCCTGGCACAGGTTGGGCAGAGAAGCTGTGGCTGCCCCACCCCTGGGAGTGTCCAAGGCCAGGCTGGACGGGGCTTGGAGCAACCTGGGCTGGTGGGAGGTGTCCCTGCCCATGGCAGGGGGTGGCACTGGATGAGCTTCAAGGTCCCTTCCATCCCAAACCACTCTGGGATTAAATGATACTCAAAGATGAAGGTGCTGCCATTCAGAGGGATCTGCTCAGGCTGGAGGATTGAGCTGAGAGAAGTTCAGCAGAGGGCAATGCCAAGTCCTGACCCTCAGGAGCAACAACCTCATGCACCAGCAGCTGGAAAGCAGCTGCAGGAGAGCCCTGGAGGTCCTGGTGGCCAAGCAGCTGAGCATGAGCCAGTGCTGTGCCCCCCAGCAGGGACGGGCACGGTGCCCCGGGGCTCTGTGAGGGGCATTGCCAGCAGGTCCCTGGCACTGGTGAGGCCACGTCTTCTGTGCTGGGACCAGTGCTGGGGGTTGCTCAGCCTCAGGAAGAGGTGGCTCAAGGGCATCTCTTCAATGCCTATGAACATCTGATGGCAGGAAGGAAAGAACATGGAGCCAGACTCTTCTCAGGGGTGTCCAGTGACAGGACAATGGGAACAACCAGAACTACAGGACATTCCAATGGAATACCATATGAGGGTGGCTGAACACTGGAACAGTTTTCCAGAGAGGCTCAGGAGTCTCCATCCTTGGAAATGTCACAAACCCAGCAGGACATGGTCTTAGACAACCTGTCCCACCTGTCCCTGCCTTGCCCATGGGGTTGGACTAGACAATGTCCTGAACAACCACGCTGTGTTTCTGCCCCACTGAAGCCAAACAGGCTGCAAAGACAAACCTGCAAACACAAGTTCAGCTTCCCCTGCATGGAATGATCCTCCCAACTCAAATCTCTGCACACTCCATGCTGAGCTGGAGGGCAACAGCCCCCCAGAGCACTTTGGAGACCTACAGATAATGTTGATCACCAGTTTCCATTAGAAAAACTTCCTTTTGTCCCCTTATCTTTCTGACAAAATGTATCTGACTTACAGTTTCTCTTTGCCTCAGGCTGAGTGTTTTTGGAAAGATTAACTGGAATCAGTTGAGCCATTGCTGAGAACAAGGGTGAGGGAATTGGGTCAGTCTATTCACATTAAAAAATTCCAACTGTTCCTTCCCAGGACTTCAGTGCCTCCAGCCATGAGGTCAGCAGAGGTGCCCTTTACTGGGGCCACAGAAATCTGTGAAGCTTTAGCAAAAGTTGAATTGTGCTGAAAGCAACCCCCCCCCCACGTTCAGCAGTTCCTGTCAGAGCCCAGCAGCCCAAAATCTCGGCAGGCTGTTGCTGTGCTGACCATCCCCCACAGGGTTCAGCTCTGTGACAGGTCACACTGACAGGGCACAGGGGGACAAAGTCACAGCAGAGAGGATGGAACGTGGTGCATCCAACATCAGCAAGTGAAAGCTCTGCATGGAGTGATTAAAACTCAGAAGCAGAGAATCATGGAATGGTTAAGGTGGGAAAAGATCTTTAAGACCACCAAGTCCGACCCTCAACCCACCACCACCCTGTTCACCACTAAACCATGTCCTCAGGTGTCAAATGCACATGTTTTTGGAACACTCCCAGGGATGGTGACTCCACCACCGCCCTGGGCAGCTGTGCCAGTGCTGGACAACCCAATCCATGAAGAAATTGTTTCCTAATATCCAGTCTAACCTTCCTTGGTGCAACTTGAGGGTGTTTCCTCTTGTCCTGTCCTTTGTTACAGAGAAGAGACTGACACCCACTTTTCTACAGCCTCCTCAGGGCAAACCTTGCTCTGGGGTCAGCAAGTCCTTCTGCAAAGATCCCAGAGTCTCCCACCCTGGCAGGAAACTGCCCAGGACAGGAATGCTCTGAGCTAACCCTGCTGGGGCATCACAGCCCTGGGAGCTGCTGGGTGACAACTTCCACAAGGCTTGGACACACACCTGCCCCAAACACCGTGTCACACCAAAGCTGGATGGGTGTCAGCTGAACTCAGGCCCTAGCAAAGTCCACTTGAGCACTACTGGCACTTTAGAGCTTGACTTACAACCTGTATTTTTTTCCTTCTTTTTCTTTTGCTGTGAAAATTTCTAAACACCCACAACAAAATCCATTTTTTGGACAATAAGCAAGGGCAGGGCTTCAAGAAGATGTCCCAACAGCCACCAATTCCAATCAGAGCCAAGAGCACTTCTGTACTGCCCCATGCCTGGAAGATGCTGCAGCCCTGGGATCTCTATTCAGATTCCTCCTTCCCAAGATCTGTGGATTCCCATCCCCACATCCCCTCCTTGGGAAATGTTCATCTCTCAGCAGGATGGGCTGGTACAAGGCATGATTAAACCTCTGCCCCAGAGATGGCCTGTTAATGTGGCAAGTTTGAAAGGCACCCTCTGAACCTGCTGGGCTTCCCCAGGGAAAACAGGTTATGGTGGCCAGAGAAAATCAGGACTGCAAAGGGCTTAAGGCGGTCTTTGGAGCTGAAAGCAGCAAGTAAGGCTAAAGGAGAAGGTGGAAGCAGGAGTACCTGCAACTGGTACTGAAACATGAGGAAGAACCACAAACACCTTTCCAAACACTCCTCAGCTGTGCCAGTCCAGGAGAGCAGGCCCAGGGGAGTCTCTGCCCTCTCATCCTCCCTATTCAAGGAGTTCTCATTTGTGGGCAGTCCCAAAATTTTGGGTTACCTGCTCAAAGGGCTCTGAAGTCCTGGCTATTTCCAAGCACAAGTGTCCAACCCAAAAGAAAGGTGGCCCATGTTGGCACTTGCCATGAAGTGACAGAGAAACACCAAGGCAGGGCCAGCCCTGTGGGTTCCCTCTTGAACACCTGTAACGCCCTCTGAGACAATTTCCTGCCCCAACATCCATTGTCCCCCCCAGCAGAGAAGCAGAGGGGCTGGCAGGGAGCTGCCCCAGCCTGCCAGGGTGGTTGGACCCCATCAGGGCACTTGTCATGGTTTTGTTATTGAAGGTCTTCCACAGGACACGAACCCTGAAGCGCCATTGCAATTCCTTCTTTGTGTCACCATCTCCCAGCTCGGGGAAACTGGACGTGGGCAGGAGCCATCAACGGGCTAAAGCCATGGCAAGATAACAGGAAGAAAAATTAGTGTGAGGAGCAAAGTCCTGCACCGACCAGGACACCGAGACAGGAGGATTTTGCACTCCTGGAAGGGTTTTAACGTGGGTAAGAATATTTCCAAATGTGTGCAGGCAGTCAAATTGATTTAAAGACATAACCCCCCGATCATATATCATGTCTAGTTTTACTTTCACGAAACAAATGAATTAGCAAATGTAATTCTCAGCAAGGCTTGAGAAAAGCAATTTTTAAAGCCTGTGCACCCAAGCATAATGTCAGAGCCTCCTGTGAGGGTTCAAAGCATCTACAGCAGCAATCTCATAGAGTTGTCCAAACACAATTATGCATAAATTTGCATTTCAGATGCTGAATACTAAAGTGCATCTGAAATGATTCAAGTTACTTTCTTCATTTTTTTTTCCCCAAAATGCTGGGAGTAATTTTCATTAAAGACACCCTTGAAGGAAACCCTAATCAGCCTGCAGCCATTCCCTCCAGATGAGCACACTATTGTCACCAATTGTTTCCTCAGTTCAGGTTATTTTCACTTGATACAGTGAAATATCCAGTTAGCCTACCAAAATTTGGTCTAACTTCGTTATTTCAGAATATATATTATCCTCATTTCGGAGGCTTATCCTTCATCCAAATGGCAGGACAGAAGTTCTGCCTGCACAAATGAGGCTGGTACAGCATTAACATGCAAGAGCTTCAGCCCAGCCTCTGGTCCCACCCAAGCCAGCCAGAACAAAGGGCTTTGAAGTGCAACGTGCCAGTTATTTTTGATGGCTACCAGTCTATTGCAATTTCTCTTCCTCTTAATGGGATGTCTCCTATTTTGGGACCAAACAATCACTTTCTGCTACAAAGACACAATGAATTATTCAAAAAATTCAAATTAGGCCTGACATTTCCAAATCGCCTTCTTTTGGCAGACAGTCAGTTAAAAACAATAAGATTTTTGCTTCCTCTGGGCTTTATTTATTCTCTGCTGAGCTCTGGGGCTCCTGGTTTGTAAACTCTCCTCCTGTGAGTGCTGTCAGTGCAGACCCCCAGCCCCAGAGATTAACGAGCTCCCCCTGGAGCTGCTTTGGGAAGCACCAACTGGGAAGGACCAATCAAAGCAGCATTTCTGCCCCAAACTGGTGTGAGGGCAGCAGAAGGAGCCCCAGCATTGCCTGGCTGCTCTGAGCTCCCCAAGGGGGGGGAGGGATGCTGGGCAGGGCTGGGGGAAGCTCTGCAGGACCCACACGAGCCTGCAGACACAGAGCTGGGCTCAGTTGTGCCAGGGGAGGGCCAGACTGGATACTGGGAAAAATCTTTTCATGGAACAGGTTGGAAAGCCTTGGAACAGGCTGTGGTGGAGTCACCAGCCCTGGAAGTGTTCAAAAAGTGTGTGGATATGGACATGGCGACCATGGTGGTGGTTCTGGGTTGATGGTTGGACTTGTTGATCTTAAAGGTCTTTTCCAGCCTTAATGATTCCATGAATTACCCCCTGATGGATGCTCAGGCCCTTCAAATATGTCTCCTCAGTAAAGAGGAGAGGAAGAAATGCTGACCCAGGTAGGTGGTGCTGCTCCTCTCACAGAAGAGATTCACAGACTCACAGAATATCCTGAGCTGGAAAGGACCCACAAGGATCATCCAGTTCAACTCCTGGCCCTGCCCAGGACATGCCAACAACCCACCTTGTGCCCCAGAGGATCATCCAAACCCTCCTGGAGCTCTGGCAGCCTTGGGGCTGTGCCCACCACCCTCTGGGGGAAGAGTCTTTCCCTGAAATCCAACCTGAATGTTCCCTGGCACAGCTCCAGGGGCCATTCCCTTGCAGTTCCCCTCCAGTGCCAGCCCTGGGGTGCCTCAATCCCACCTCAGCAACTGAGGCTGCTCCAGACATCAGAGATTCCTTTGGTACACGTGGCACCTCCTGCCCTGCCAGGATCTGTGCCCGGGTTTTGGGGAGCAGTTTGTCCCCTCTGCTATTGATTCCTGAGGTTTATTTTGTTTGTGGTTTATTTAGGCCAAGCATCCCCTCATTCCTTTATCAATATGAAACAGCATATTCTTCCCCACATTAAATCTAATTGCCACACATTGTCCAAGTTGCAATTATATCTTGTTTGGTGTTCTGGGATTGAAACATTAAATCACTTCTGTTTACCTGTCTAAGAAAACAGAATTTTCAATTTCACTGCCTTATGCTAGAAAATAAGGGAAATCTGTTTATAATAATTGACTACATAAATATCAGCCTAATTTAAACTGGACTGTCCACCCTGGCCCACCACAAAGTGTCTGTGATAGTTCTCTCTTTGATGAAGACAATAAACAGGAGCAGTAATTGCAATGCAGACACTGCAGCTCACAGGGCTGGGATTTGGGGGCAGCCCAGTCCTGTCCCTGCAGAGCTGGCACTGCCCAGATCCCAGATCCCAGAGCCAGCCCTGCCCCTCCTCGTGCCCCTGCAGGGAGGGCCTTTGAAGATGTCTCTTCCAAACTGCCCTTGGGAGAGGGCTGGGATGTCATTCCACCTCAGGACAGGCCCTCCATGCCCCCCCATCCTGCCAATGGGTTGGGTCAAAGCCACTGCAGATCCTTCAGGCTCGTTGGTTCCCACACTGTGCAAACAGATTTTGGGAGCTGAGAGTTTTGGTGATATGGAATGAAAACCTGACATTCCAGAAACCACGGGGCAGGGAATGTCCAGTGAGTGCTGTCCTTAATTGTTGCCTCACCCCATGGAACCTCTTCTCTGTAGTGACCACGGGACACACCAGGGAATGGCTGGAGGTGTGTCAGGGCAGGCTCAGGTTGGATCTCAGGGAAAGGCTCTTCTTTCCCCAGAGGGTGGTGGGCACTGCCCAGGCTCCCCAGGGCAGTGGGCACAGCCCCAAGGCTGCCAGAGCTCCAGGAGGGTTTGGATGATGCTCTGGGGCACAGGGGGTGACTCTTGGGGATGGGGCTGGGCAGGGATGAGGGTTGGACTCCGTGATCCCTGTGGGACCTTCCAACTCAGAATTTTCTGACTCTGTGAAATCCCCCAGGGCCCTGCTGTGTGTGGAGGATGCAGGGAGGGCAGCAGGGCAGTGCTGAAGCCTCCAGCTTTGTGCTGCCAGCTCCAGGCTGCCTTCCTCTGCTGCATTTCAGCCTTCCCAAGGGATGCACAGCACCTGGCTGAGGGGAAGAGACTTTGGGGTTGCCAAGGGCAGTGGGAAATGCTGTTGCAGAGCACCAGGACAGCCAGGCAGGTCCTCATCCCCTGGCACTGCAGCCTGAGCCATGCTGATTATCCCCAGATGGGCAGTCAGAGCCTTTTGTAATTTGTCCCACCAAGTGCCTGGGAGGGGATGCAGGGAATGACTTCACCAGTGGATGCAACATCAGTCACAGCCCTCCCTGCTGAACCCAAAAATCATAATCTCACCTGATGTGGCCAAAGGCAGCACCCCAAGGGACACAGACCTCGCTCTTCTGGAGCAGAGTCTCATTTCAGAGCAGGGTGGGGAAGCAGCTGCAGTGGAGCATCAGGGATGGTGACTCCCTAGGGAAGGTCATCTCCTGGCCCTCCTCCATCAAAAAGTGACTCATACACAGCAAAGGAAGTCATACCTCTTATAAAACTTGCATTTTTAGGCTTTTTCCCCTACAGTTCTGAACATTTTGTGTCCTCACACAACCAATCTTTGATTTCAGCTCAGCTGGTTCCTCTAAGGCACTTTGTTCCAAGTTCCCCCATACCTGGACATTTTATGAAAAGGTGTGATTTTTGGCTCACCTTTAAATAGGCCATGTCCCAGTTTCTGAGTGACCTGCTGTTGTTGTGCCACGATATGGGGTGGCCAGAAGTGCCTGGTCTCTGTTCCCAAAGAGCAGCCAGTGCTGTGTCTGTAACCCCTCCCCGTGCCTGCGGACAATGCTCCATTTGAAATCCATCTGGGAGCCCTTCCCTGGAGCCAGGCTGGGTTTGCAGCCAGCAGCACGTGAGCCCTGCAGCTCCCTGTGCCCCTTTCCCTCCCTGAGCAGCACGAGCAGGTCCTGCAGCCCTCCTACCTTCAGCCCCAGCTCCAGCTCCAGCAGCGAGCGCTTCATTTCCCCGGTGAGGACGTTCATGCGCTCGCACTCCTGCAGGGCCACCACGGCGTAGGGTGTCCTCTGGCCCACCCTGGCCATCAGCTCAGCCATGTTAAACTCCTCACTCAGCTTCTCCAACATCTCTTCCAGAATGGTTTTCACCTGAGGGCCAAAGGGAGGAGAGAGGGACAATCATGAGTGACCCCAGAGCCTCCTCAGCTCTGCAGAACTTCCCCTGCCAGGCAGGGACCCCAAAACCACCCGTGTCAGCTGCACTGGCCATGGCACTTATTTTTGGGGCAGTTTGGGGCACCACAATATAGGAAAGATCTGAAGCCTTTGGAAAATGGCCAAAGGAGGGCACAGAGATGGGTCAGGGCCTGCAGGGGCAGCGTGGGAGGGCACTGAGGGCACTTGGGGGGTTCACCTGGACAAGAGGAGACTGAGGGGAGACCTCATGGCAGGGGCAACTCCCTGGGGAGGGGCAGAGGAGAGGCAAGCACTGATCTCTGCTCTGGGGCGACCAGGGACACAGCCAGGGAATGGCTGGAGTTGTGTCAGGGCAGGCTCAGGTTGGATCTCAGGGAAAGGCTCTTCTTTCCCCAGAGGGTGGTGGGCACTGCCCAGGCTCCCCAGGGCAGTGGGCACAGCCCCAAGGCTGCCAGAGCTCCAGGAGGGTTTGGATGATGCTCTGGGGCACAGGGGGTGTCTCTTGGGGCTGGGGCTGTGCAGGGCTGAGGGTTGGACTGGATGATCCTTGGGGGTGCCTTCCAGCTCAGCACATTCTGTGTTTCTGGGATTCTGTCAGAGGGATGTCCCATCCTACTAAAATTCAAATGCTTAAAAAAGATAATATCAGATGAGTAGCTTTCAAAAGGATGGTTTAAGAACATCCCCATGACATGTAGCAGCCTCCTCTGTGTTTCATTTTAAGCCTCTGTTCTTATTTCTCCTAAGTTTGGGCTGAACACAAGGAGGCAAATGGGGCTGCAGCCTCAGCTGAGCCTCAGGACAAGGCAGCTTATGAGCTGGTTTGCTCTGGTGTATTGAGAGAGGGAGGTGATTATATAAAATTGAATTTTAAGCTGATTTTGACATTCTGAACTAATGGAGCAATAGAAGAAAAACATAATGAAACAAGATTATTTTCTGGTCACTGTCACAGCCTCTTCGAAACTCTAAGTACTCTAAGGGAACTCGCCAATGCAACAGGATGTTTCTAGTGCCTACAAAATCAAATAAAATAGATAAACTCCTTCCTGGCTGACAAGCAGGATGAAGCCCCTCATGTCCATGGGATCAGCTGTGTTTCCCAGGTTTATGTGGAACATTAGGCAGCTGCTGTGGGAGTCTCTCACACACTGCTCTGCCTTTCTGCTGTGCTGAAATCCGAGCAAGACTTCTGCTTCCCGGGGACTTTTCAGGAGCACATAACACCGTGACAGCTCAATGATCCAGCGTCAAAAACCTGCTTTGTGGGGGCCAGTGCCAGCTGCAGAGGCAGCCCAGGGGCATTTTATTGCCATGGCCACCAACATTCCTATTTTTGACTCTGTACTCCCATTTCCTCGCTCTGCTCCTCCCAACCCTCCACACTCACGTCAGCAGCGCTGATGTGTGGGCTGTTCTTCCAACACACAGGTAGCTCAGCTGGAAAAGCTCTTCAGCTGCACCTCGGGTGCAGTACAGAAATATCCTCTAATTTGAAATTCCCCTGCAAATCCCTTTGGCTCTGATTCCTTCACAGCAATTACAGCTCATTTTCTGTAATGTGGCCTTGGAAACCTGTGGGAGTAGCTGGACTTGTCAGAGCCTCAGGACAATGACAGGCTCACAGTTTCCCTGAAACCACCTCAGCTGAACCAGGGGCTGGATATGCTCCCGTGGAGGAGCTCAGAGACAGCACTTAACTCCCTCTCATGCAAGGACCAAGTGGGCACAGCCAGTGCAGTTACAGCCCAGGTAATGACAGGGATCACCTTGGGAAGGAAATGAGCTGTGGGAGCATCCCCCAGACTCAACCCAGTGCAGAGAGGCCACGCTCTGGTCGCTCTCAGGCAGATTTTATTCCCAGACTGAGCCATGAGGACTCCTGTGCTCCCGTGAGAGTCTTCTTGAGTGTCACCAGGAGTCTGCAGGGTGGCCACGCCCTGTGCCACCACTGCTGGGGCACTCACTGATCATTTTGCTTCTCTGGTTGAGGAGTTAATTCTATTTCAATAGCAAAAATAATGGGAGAAGAGGCAGCCACATTTGCTACCTCTGAGCATCTCCTTTGGCTTTGCTACTGCTGGGTTATTCCCCTCACTTCACATTCCAGTACAAACCAAAAATTGAACATGCTGGGCACTTCTAAGAGCCCCTCAGGTGGAGGCATCAGGTCCCCAGCCCCACACCAAGCCAATGGAAGCACATGTGAAACCACAGGCTTCATATAATCCTCCCATAAGCCACTCATTAATTTGCAAAGCTTGAAACACAGAGCTGGGACCTTAAGACTGCAGAAATGAAAACCTGAGCATGTGTTGGCTCATCTCGGATCCTGTTAGGAATGCTTGGGCCATGTTTTAATGAGCTGAGAGTTTGCAGAGGAAGGGCTGGGATCAGCCCAGTACACAGACACAGGAAAGGGGTTCAGCTGGAAATAAGGAATGACAAGGCCCCTGGGAGCTGGATGGGATGTGGTGGTAGCAGCAAGAGCTGGGCTGAGCTCTGGGTGGCACATTTGAGGTGGCAGACTCTGCACTCAGGACATTGTTATGCCAGTCACAGAGGGGTGCACGGGGATCGGTGGCTCAGAGACAGCGGAAGGCACACAAGGTTTATTTGCAACACCTTCAGAGGATGACAGTGAAGGCACTGCAGTGCATGGGGTAATTAAAAGCCACTGTTCTATTACTGCCAACACTCCAATTACATCCCACAGTGGTAATGTCCAACATAAACCGAGGCTTTAGGCTGGTCTGTGTCCAGCAAAGGCAGAACTCAGTCCAGCGAGCAGCTGTGAGACAGCCTGAGCTGGACAGGGCTGATGGATGGGACAGGGATGGATCCTCTGCCACTCTCACCGTGTCCTCCCTGGTCCCCACTCCTCCTTCTCCTGTGCTGCTGTCCCGGGGCTGCAGCTCCAACACCGTGCGCAGGAGCTTCTCGGAGCTGTGGGTGAGGAAGCCGAGCTCGGCGTTGGGATGGAGCCCATACAGGTACGGGGACTCTGCAGGCAGCACAGCATCTACGTACTGAACAGGGACAGCAGGCTTGGGTGAGTCATGGGGACAGGCAGGCCCAGCTCAGGCATGGGGACAGGCAGGCTCAGGTGAGACACAGGGACAGGCAGGCTCAGGTGACACATGAGGACATTCAGGTCCAGATTAGACACAGGGACAGTGAGACTCAGGTGAGACACAGGAATAGTCAGGCTCAGGTGAGACACAGGGACAGGCAGGCTCAGGTGACACATGAGGACATTCAGGTCCAGATTAGACACAGGGACAGTGAGACTCAGGTGAGACACAGGAATAGTCAGGCTCAGGTGAGACACAGGGACAGGCAGGCTCAGGTGACACATGAGGACATTCAGGTCCAGATTAGACACAGGGACAGTGAGACTCAGGTGAGACACAGGAATAGTCAGGCTCAGGTGAGACACAGGGACATTCAGGCTCAGCTCAGACACAGGGACAGTCAGGCCCAGGTGAAACAAAGACACCTTTAGGTTCAGACCAGACAGAGACACATTCAGGTCCAGGTCAGACACAGAGCCCAGGGCACTTTGCCTGCAGAGCTCCTGGTGCTGGAATCTCCCCCCCAGGTCAGCCCAGGCTGAGACAGCTCTGCTTGTGGCTGAAACACCAGTGAACTGATGGAGGAAGGAGAGTATGTTTGTTTACAGAACTGCTTCTACTCCTGCTGGGAAAATTCAGTAATTGCTGAAGTCTGGCTTGGCTCTGCATCTCAGGCTGGACTTTCTCTAGCAATTATCCGCTGTGCATTTCAGCATCAGCATCCTGAAATCTCTTGTGGGAATTTTGCTTCCAGTAGTTAAGTTTTATGAACAAAACCAGCCTAATGTGGCTCTCTCAGCTACTGCCTTTGTGTACAAAGAACAGATGAGATCAGTAAGTAGATCAACAAGACCCTTCAGTGATTCTCATCAAAACTGATGATAAAAGGAGCTTGAAGGGGCCATTTTAGCAAACAGTATGTGGATGTAATTTTCCAGGAGCCCTGCTTGAGTCTCAAGCACCAATACAGTTGTTCTATTCAGGCATGAGCAGAATGAGCCCATGATGAAGTAGCAGATTACCATTAGACTTGGTTCCTCCAAGGGAATGCTGAACATCTAACAGAGACAGAAGAGAATGGCAAACACAGGAGATGTGCAGGAACACTGCAGTCCTGTCCCTGCCTCCCAAGGCACATTGTAGGGCAGTTAAGGAAGGCATCACATTTAGGTGTGTAAATTAGGCCAGAAAACCAAGAGCTTACCTGGTGATAACCATTGTAGTCCATGTTCCCTGGGAGGGGGAATCCTGGAGCAAGGAGGAGTTCTCCCTCCAGCATTTCTGGCTTAATAAATTCCTCCAGATAGGTTTTGCAAAGCCTCCTGTCCCAGTCATCTGTGATGTGACCCCCATACATGATCTCACCGACCAGGTAGCGCAGGTCATCGTAGGGGACCTGGAGGATGAGCAGGGAGGGAGTGGAGGAGGTCTGAGAGCCAGAGCTCCAGGGGCCAGTGCTGGCTGCAGGTTCCAGCACTCACCTGCACACTTGGTGCTTCCACCTCACCACTTTGGTTTCCCAGTAAACGAACATGAGGCAGGAGTTAAGCCCTGCCCAAGGAGACCTGGCCCACAGCACAGATTTTGTGCAGTTCCCCACTGAAATCAAATATATTCTAAGCTCTGCTAAACCCAAGATCACTGTGCCTTTTCAATGAATAAAGACCCCAGGCACTGTTTGCTGCGATTCCTAAGCTGCTCTGGGTGTGAGTGGCACCGAGGCCTCCCATCTTCCCACGAAGGCACAGCCAACTGTGACATCATAAACCCAAAGATCCCCAAGGTAATGGCCTTTCAGGAGCCTTCCCAGGAGTTTCAGCACAAGCCAGTCCGTCCCTGGGGGTTTAAAGCCCCCAGTAATGCCCCCTTTGGTGCCCCCACCTTGGAGCTGCCCTCCAGGTAGTTGTGGAGCACGTTCACAGAGATGGTGAGGTCCCCGGTGCTGAAGGGGTACGGGCGGTTCCAGCCCTGGGGGCCAAACCTGCGCCGTTCGGCCACCACGGCGTGGAAGTAGCAGAGGGCAAAGAGGATGCTCTTGAACTCCTTCTCTTGGGTGCACATCTCCAGGGTGTCCTGCAACACAGGCAGAGAGGCAGGGCTGCATGTCCCCCCCGCCCCCAGGCAGCCCAAACACACCAAACTTTGGGCAGGGTGAATCACAGATCGCTGAGGATAGAAAAGACCTCCGAGATCAAGTCCAACCTTTGACCAACACCCACGTGCCCCTAAACTGTATTTACTCATTTTTTGAGCACTTTCAGGGTTGGTGACTCCACCACCTCCCTGGTCAGCTGTTTCAGTGAAGAAATCTTTCCTAATATCCAACCTGAGGCTCTGCTGGTGCAGCTTGTTGCCATTTCCCCTTGTCCTGTAGCTTGTTACCTGGGAAGAGCCCAATCCATTTGTCCTCCAGTTTCATTTTTGCATAAAATATACACATGTGCTAATTTTCAAAGTCTGTGGCTTTGCATTGCAAATTTATTAGCAAATTCTAATGAATATTTTCTGAATTAATATTTACTGTTTCCAACTCAGAGTGGCTTTGCACAGGAACACACATTGCCAGTGGAGATGGGAAGGACACGTGCACCCACTCAACGTCCCGTCACCTGCATGTGCTCAACATCCCTCACCAGAGAGACAGGGAGAGAATCCCAGAATGGCTTGGGTTGGGAAGGACCTCAAAGATCATCCCATCCCACCCCCTGCCATGGGCAGGGACACCTCCCACCAGCCCAGGTTGCTCCAAGCCCCGTCCAACCTGGCCCTGGACACTCACAGGGCTGGGGCAGCCACAGCTTCTCTGGGCACCCTGTGCCAGGGCCTGCCCACCCTCCCAGGGAACAATTTCTTCCCAATATCGCACCTAACCTGCCCTTTGGCAGTGGGAAGCCATTCCCCTTGTCCTGTCACTGCATACCCTTGCAAAAAATTCCTCTCCATCTCTCTTGGAGACTCTTCAGGTACTGGAAGGACTTAATTAAGTCACCCCAAAGCTTCTCTTCTCCAAGCTGAGCAACTCTAATTCTTTCAGCCTTTCCTCATAGCAGAGCTGCTCCAACCATTGGAGCATCTTGGTGGCCTCATCTGGACTCTCTCCAAGGGGTCCATGTCACAATACTGGGCATGTGTTCCAGCACTGGGATTGGGACCACAGCCCTAAGCAGAGCTCCTGCCCAGGAGGTGGAGGGGCAGGAGCCTGAATGAACACAGGAACTGGGCTCCAAAGAGCTCTGCCTGGCACTGGGGTGGGCACGAGGGCACCTGGGGCAGCCCTGCCTGTTGCCAGCAGTGGGAGCAGAGCAGCTGAGGGGACGAAGGGCTGGAGCAGGAGGGATGTGTGACATGAGGCTCAAGCTGAGCTCTCAAGGGGGAGGCTGGACCCCCCTTCTGTGGCTCAGAGCAGGAGGAGGCTTGCACAGCTCACACAGACCTGGTGGGATCTCCCATGGCCAACAGGACAGATCTCCCCAGACCTGGGGGATGAACATGCTGGGAAGGGCTTGCCTGCAAACCCTCCCTGGGAACAGCACATTCAGGGCATGGTGGCTCTGACCTGGGCAGCCAAGCAAGTGTCTGAGGAAGGAGGGAGTAGCTACACCAGCCCCTTGAAGTCCACTCTGCTACATGACAAAGATGACAAAGAGCATCTGTGTGACTTCCCTTCATTATCTTTACCTTAACAATATGCAGTGTTAGACTCTAATCATGTGGGAGCAAACCAGAGCCCAGGGGAGTGCTGAAACCCAGTGCTCTGAAGGGTGCAAGACATTGACCAAGTGCATAAGGCAATCAAGGGCATCCCAACCCCTGCCTTCCCCTTGATTAGGCAGCACTCTGAGCTCCCTTCGTTATCAACAGCCTGATGAAGAACCGCTTCAAACACGTGCAGAGCACTTTCTCATTTCAGGAACCATTCCCAGACATCAGGGGGCACCTGCCTGAATGGACACTGACAATCCAGTTGTCTCATTTGGCCCCTCTTTAGTTGTGTATTTTTCTTCAGCTACAAAGCAGAACAATATCCCCCACACAGAATAAAGGGCCTTCTTTGTAGCTTTCAGCTGAAAGCTAAATTTGAACATCCATTCTGCATAAAGCAGGGAAATGAGGTGTAAAAGGGACCCCACCCACTCGCTCCAGGAATTCTGATAAGACATGTTTTATAATACTCCAGCAATTTAGAAAATGCTAATTACTATCTGATTGAAAGGAGCAGAGGCAGAATGAAAGTGTTACTTGGGGTGAAGGTTCTCCCCTCCCTTGCTCTCTGGGACATTTTGTGGAGTTTGAGATGATGAATGACATTACATAAAAATGGAATAATCTTCCCTGGCTATGGACATTAATCCTTGGGTGGTGCCTCCCCCTCAGCTGCTCAGCGCTGTCACCTCCTGCTCTTGAGGTTCCCCTCCCTCCAATGTGTGAGTGCCAAACCAGCTGTGAGCTGTTCCCAATCCCTGCCCCACAGACCAGGGCTTGGGGTCCACCACAGGCTGGGCTGTTCTTGCCTGGCCCCAAAAGACAAGAGGCTGGATGGAGAGAAGAGTCATGGGACCACAGAATGGGTTGGGTTGGAAGGGACCTTAAAGACCATCCTATTCCACCCCCTGCCATGGGCAGGCACACCTCCCACCAGCCCAGGTTGCTCCAAGCCCTGTCCAACCTGGCCTTGGACACTCCCAGGGCTGGGGCAGCCACAGCTTCTCTGCCCAACCTGTGCCAGGGCCTGCCCACCCTCCCAGGGAGGAATTTCTTCCCAATATCCCATCTAACCCTGCACTCTGTCCTGTCACTCCAGTCTCTTGTCCAAAGTCCCTCCCCAGCTCACTTGGAGCCTCTTTAGGCACTGGAAGAGGGTCTAAGTTCACCCCAGAGACTTCTCTTCTCCAGGCTGAACACCCCCAACTCTGTCAACCTGTCTCCTTAGCAGAGATGTTCCAGCCCTGGGATCAGCTTAGTGGCCTCCTCTGGACTCCTCCCAACGGTGTTTGGAGCCCCAGAATTGGACTCAGCACTTCAGGTGGGGTCTCACAAGAGCAGAGATGTCTCACAAGAGAAAACCATCCTGCAAGGTCTGCCCTGTGTGTTCCTGGCACAGCCACCTGAAGAATGGACAGGCCATAAGAACTTTAGCACCCATGTTCCAAAAAGGCAGTTTAGGGGCTGAGAGCACCTTCAGACCCTTGTGGTTGCTCAAGGCTCACCAGACAGGGTCCTGCTGGGAAAGCTGGGTGTGCCAAGGCCAGGGCAGTGTGTGGGTGAGGGCAGTGAGAGCTCAGGGCAGCAGGACACTGGGTCTGTCTCCAGGGCAGGAACCATCAGCCATGGGAATGCTCAGCAATGAGCCTTTGTGTCATGTGGCAAAGGGGGTCAGCAGGAGCACTGACACCCCCAGCAATGAGACACGCTGGCTCCAGCCTGCCCTGGGCACGGGCTCTTCTCTGGGCAGCCCTGTCTGATCTGTGCCCTGCTGCCCCCAGAGCCTCCTGCCCCGCAGTGCCAGAGCTGTGGAGAGAGGGCACAGAGCAGAGCTCAGTCAGTGACCACATAACAAGGGCTCCAACACTGAGCCAACACTTGGGGGCACCAAGAATGTTTCCTGCCATTTCCACACATTGCAGGGTGGTGTCCCCTGCAAGGGGGGCTCAGCTGCAGTGCCAGAGGTGGGCACAGCATTGCCAGCTGGGCAAGGGAGGGGATTGTCCCGCTCTGCTCTGCCCTGGGGCGGCCTCAGCTGCAATAGTGGGGCAGGTTGGGGGGCACCAGGGAAGGGAGAGATTGAGCCATTGGGGAGTGGCCAAAGGAGGGCACAGAGATGGGTCAGGGCCTGCAGGGGCAGCGTGGGAGGGCACTGAGGGCACTTCAGGAGTTCAGCTGGACAAGAGGAGACTGAGGGGAGACCTCATTGCAGGGGCAACTCCTTGGGGAGGGGCAGAGGAGGGGCAGGCACTGATCTCTGCTCTGGGGGCACCAGGGACACAGCCAGGGAATGGCTGGAGTTGTGCCAGGGCAGGCTCAGGTTGGATCTCAGGGAAAGGCTCTTCTTTCCCCAGAGGGTGGTGGGCACTGCCCAGGCTCCCCAGGGCAGTGGGCACAGCCCCAAGGCTGCCAGAGCTCCAGGAGGGTTTGGATGATGCTCTGGGGCACAGGGGGTGACTCTTGGGGATGGGGCTGGGCAGGACTGAGGGTTGGACTGGATGATCCTTTTGGGTCCCTTCCAGCTCAGCATATCCTGGGATTCTGTGGTACATGATGGAATGCCAAGGGACTCCCCTGGCTGCTGCCTGGAAAGGCAAGCCCTCCCCCCCCCACTCCACACGGGGCTCCAGCAGCTCCAAACAGACCTGTCAGGAGCCCCACTGAGCTCCCACCTGGCTGAAGTTGTCGAGGGCCTTGTGCAGGTTTGCCTGCATCCCGGTCGGGGGCTCATTGGTGATTTTGATGGAGTTTTCCAGGATGCCCTGGGGAATGATGTGGCTCTCGGGGGAAGGTGCTGGCTCTGCACTGATGAAGACACGGAAATCCTGGTGGCTGCCCTCGCTGTGCTGCTCCAGCTTCTTCTCCAGAGAACTCAGCCACTTGGCCACCAGGTGGATGTTCTGGCAGGCACAAAAGGGACACGCTTTATCAGTGCCCCCATTTCCCTCCCCGTTTGCTGAGCAGTGCTGAATTCATCACAGCAGCCCAGGCTGTGCTCTGGGTACTCATCCCAGGAGTGCCTCTGTGCAGCTCCCCAACATCCACTCACATCAAGTACTCTTTTAAATTCAACATAATCAATAAACCCCCGGCAGTGCAGCAGCCACAGCTGGGCTGGTTGGGCTCTCAGTGCTCACATTCTGCTCTTCCTTCCCCACATGCACCAAGCCCAGATGAAAACACTTGTTCAGTTTTAACAGAATAACAGTGAGGACCCTCAGCAGCAAAGAAGTCAAGCAGGTGGTTCCACAAAGACCTTTAGCATAAAGAGTTTATTTATTAATGCAGCTAATTTAGACATATCTCTCAGAAAATTAAGCAGCATCGTGGGGAGATGGAGAAATGGAGGAAGACAAACCCCAGTTGTTCCCCTAAAGTCCTACACAGTAGTTTCCAGGCAAGAAAACAGCTTTTTGTTATATTAGGGATGGGATTTGAGGGCTATACTACTCCTGTTTAAATTCAGATGTGTAATTCACAGGCACTTGGGATGGTGATTCAGCCCATCCAAAGGAGGGATGAGGAACTTGCTAAATCAAAATTAAAAGCAGCCACCAGGAAGATAAACTGCTTGGAGGTGGCAAGGAAATTACCTGCAGGAGGCTCAGAATAAATATATATCCCCTATCAGTGGGGCCAGAAAGGAGCTCTCATGGTTATATAGCCCAGCAATGGAGATTATTGGGAGTAAAATTACATCCTTCAGAAAGNCCTGCATCCCGGTCGGGGGCTCATTGGTGATTTTGATGGAGTTTTCCAGGATGCCCTGGGGAATGATGTGGCTCTCGGGGGAAGGTGCTGGCTCTGCACTGATGAAGACACGGAAATCCTGGTGGCTGCCCTCGCTGTGCTGCTCCAGCTTCTTCTCCAGAGAACTCAGCCACTTGGCCACCAGGTGGATGTTCTGGCAGGCACAAAAGGGACACGCTTTATCAGTGCCCCCATTTCCCTCCCCGTTTGCTGAGCAGTGCTGAATTCATCACAGCAGCCCAGGCTGTGCTCTGGGTACTCATCCCAGGAGTGCCTCTGTGCAGCTCCCCAACATCCACTCACATCAAGTACTCTTTTAAATTCAACATAATCAATAAACCCCCGGCAGTGCAGCAGCCACAGCTGGGCTGGTTGGGCTCTCAGTGCTCACATTCTGCTCTTCCTTCCCCACATGCACCAAGCCCAGATGAAAACACTTGTTCAGTTTTAACAGAATAACAGTGAGGACCCTCAGCAGCAAAGAAGTCAAGCAGGTGGTTCCACAAAGACCTTTAGCATAAAGAGTTTATTTATTAATGCAGCTAATTTAGACATATCTCTCAGAAAATTAAGCAGCATCGTGGGGAGATGGAGAAATGGAGGAAGACAAACCCCAGTTGTTCCCCTAAAGTCCTACACAGTAGTTTCCAGGCAAGAAAACAGCTTTTTGTTATATTAGGGATGGGATTTGAGGGCTATACTACTCCTGTTTAAATTCAGATGTGTAATTCACAGGCACTTGGGATGGTGATTCAGCCCATCCAAAGGAGGGATGAGGAACTTGCTAAATCAAAATTAAAAGCAGCCACCAGGAAGATAAACTGCTTGGAGGTGGCAAGGAAATTACCTGCAGGAGGCTCAGAATAAATATATATCCCCTATCAGTGGGGCCAGAAAGGAGCTCTCATGGTTATATAGCCCAGCAATGGAGATTATTGGGAGTAAAATTACATCCTTCAGAAAGTGGAAATTCTGTTCAAATGAGAAGAACAGAAAAGAACACAAAATCCAGTCATGGGAAGGCTGTTATAAGGAGCAACATTTTGGAAACCATAAAACTTAATAATAAAGCCTTTTCCAGAAACCAGGAACCTACCAAAGGGTGTGTAAAGGTACAAGATGATCAAGGCCCACAGGCAGTGCCCATGAGAGGCCAGGCCAGCCCAAAGCAGGAGCGGTCCCTGCAGGGCCTGGGCAGGGTCTCCCAGCCCGGGGAACACCGAGGGGTCACACAAAGGCTCAGGCTGGAGGTGCCCCTGGAGATCATCCAGTTGCTCACTGGATGGGTTGGATATCTCCATAGTGTGTCCTGGCAACGTGTGCCAGTGTTCAACCACACTCACATTACTGAATACAACAGAAAATAAAATTTTAAGGGCAATCTTCATCCTATTCTGAATCTCTTGCTCTTTAACTGAGAACCACAATGAACACTCCGACTGCATCTTCTGCACTTCTCCTGCCATGAGGAATTTAAACCCCTCTGAGCCAAACCCCAGCTTTCAGAGCTTACATAATCCCAGCTCTCTCAGCCTCTCCTCATATAATAGGTGCTCCAATCTCTTAATATTTGGAAAGACTCTTAAACTGAAGCACAGATGAAGAGTTTTTTGGGAAATGTGGTAAGGTGAATAATAGCAGGTTACAGGAGCAGATGGTCTGCACTGGAGAAAACCCCAGATATGGGAGGTCTCCTCAGGATGCCCCAGGCACAATAACCCAGGAGTTACACACAAACAGCATGAGTTGGAGAAAACCAGGAATCTGAGAGTTCCAACCCATTTTAGATAGATAATGTGGGGATATCAAACTCTGAGCTTGTGTGCTGCCCTGGGGCAGAGCTGATGTTCTCCCCACAGCTGGCTGGGCTGTGCCTGGGGCTGGGCTGGAGCTGAGCTGGGCACACTGGGATGGGCCAAGGGCTGTTCTGCTCCTCACACGGCCCTGCCAGGCCCAGCCTGGGGGGACACAGGTGGGACAGGTGACCCCAACTGACCCCAGGGTGTCCTGGGGATGTTGAGCCCATGGGAAATGGGGACTGAATTCCTTGGGGTTTGTCCTTGTGTGACTTTTGCCTTCCCTGTTAAACTGTCTGACCTTTACCCTCTCACTCCTCTCCAGCCCAGCCCTGGGCACTGAGGGAGGGGTTGTGGGGCTGAGCCACATCTGGGGTTAAACACAACACGTTCTCCCCATGAATCCTGCAGGCCCCACAAAGGGGAGTTCCAACTGGCAGGTCACCACATTTGTGTCAAGCATCACCCTGCATGGAGAGGGAGGTGCCTCCATGGGCACCTCCAGGCTTGGGTTTTCATCCATATCAGCTCTTTATCAGGTAAGAGGGAAGGTCTCAGCAGCCACCAGCCAGTCAAAACACAGGTAAGAGGTGTGGAAACCTACTGGTGGAGCTTCAACTTCTCACCGTATTCAAAAACCACCTGAGAGAGCAAATGATTAGTGAACTGACAAAATTAGTCATAAGACAAAGTCATTTCAGGTCCTGAAAATAAAACCTGGTGGTGAAGAACAAGAGGATGTCATCATTCTAAGTGACTGGCAGTGACACTGCAGAAGACATTCAGTGGTGATGGATGCAAAGTAGTGCACTCAGAAAAACAGCCCAGGCTAGAGAGAGAAACCCTGATGGGTTCAGAATTAACTATTATTGCTCAGGGAAGAGATCTCCCTTACAGCTATTTCCTGCAAAAACCAGTTCAATGCAAAAACAATCAAACAATGGAAAAACAATCAAATGCCTGCAAAGGAACTGAGAATACAACTGCAAACATTATTTTGCCACTACATAAATCCATGGTGGGCCTTCATCTTGAAAACAGCACCCAGTTCTCACTCCTGTGTTCCCAAAAGGCTTGAACTCCCACAGAAGGAGCCACTAAATGGGTCTGGACTCGCTGTGTGGAGAGAGCAGAGAGCAGAGAGGAGGGAGGGGGTGAGGCACACGAGGAGGGGGGAATAGAGCACACTGCAAGCTTTGAAAGGACAAGTGGAACTGTATTTTCATATGACACATAACTAAACTGCCAATTTACTGCCTCAGGGTGTTGTGCAAGTTGAGAGAATCACAGAGTGGAGCTGAACTTAAAGTCACAGAGAGAAACATAGATTGACACAATTGTTGAGGCTGGAAAAGACCTTTAAAATCACCGACCCAGCACCACCACCACGTTCCCCACTAAACCATGTCCTCAGGTGCAATAACCCCATGTTTTTTGCCCACTTCCAGGGATGGTGACCCCACCACTGCCCAGGGCATGGTGGGCATCTTGCAGCATCACTACACACTTGTACTGCTTCTGTACCTTTTCCCTCAGGCTGTGGATGATCCCAGCTCAGGAGAGAGCTGGGCTGGCAGTGTCTCAAGTGCCCCAGGGCTTCTCTAGAGAGAAGAACACCAAGGGAGCTGCTCCTGGGAACACAGAAACCCTCCCCTGCTTTTCTGCTGGAGGGCTCAGGTGCCTCTGGTGAGTTACATATGGAGAGATCCCAGCTGGGGCTGGGGAAGAGGAGGAACATTGTAGAGAGGAAGGGCTGAGGCCCTTCAGGCACAGGCTGGGACAGAGCAGTGGCTGCTGTCACTGACCATCAGCAGTGTTTGAAAATGCTGAGCGGGTGACTCAAGAGAATTACGTCTGGGGAAGCCACAGACACCTTGTTCCCTCCAGGTCTGTTGCCCCAAATCTGACTCAAATGTCTGGGAACAATATTTGTTATTTAGAACTGCACAAATTCAGCCTCAGTCCCTGAAATGACTTAGGGTTGTGCTCATGGTACAAGGGTGGGATGCAGTTTGGGCTGTGGGGGGAGACAAATAGAAGATGCCTGAGCAGAGGGATCATGTGCTGGGAAATTGGTGTTTTCTCATCAACACGTCCCATGTGAGGAGCAGCAGAGAAAAGGCAATTGCACCTGAGCTTTGCTGCACCAGGGCTGGCCTGACACATTTAGGGTTTCAGGAGATGAGCTTATCCTCAGGGTCCAGCCAACCAGCTCCCTCTAAAAACACAAGGCCAGTAATCAAGTGGGAATGGAGTGAAACCTGTAACCCAAGTGCTTCAAACACCAGAGATTTAGTAACACAGGGAAAGAGCTCAACAAAATACCCAGAGAAAAACTGTGCATAAAATAGCAATTTAATCATAGTCTGCATGTCTGACTTTAAGTGTTTTCATCTCTAATTGGTAGTTTCTTCCTACATCTGTTTTTGTGGTGTTTGATGGCTCCAAAATAATTGCTTTTGCCTGTGTTGATGTGACACCAGTGTTCATTATTTGTTGGTATCACTGCCTGCTAACAGCCAGCTTAGGGAGTATTTCCAGTCCAATGATAACTGAGTGCATTTTATATACTGTCCTTTCGTGATGGAAGGGATGGAAAAGAGGAATATATGCAGCAAAACAAGGGCTGGTACCAAGAATTCATGATTCAAATGAATGTATCTGCCCAAAGCAGATGGAGGTGCTGGGGAAGGGACTCACAGGGTTGAAGGAAACCTTGCAAATGAATTCTCAGCAGTCAGATAACAAAACTTGAGAGAACATGAGTAATGACAACATCCACTATTATCTCAGTAATTGAGTGATATGTCAATTATCAATAACGACACCACACGGAGCTGCATCAACACCAGTCCCAGCTGAGCTGTGTGGTGAGCAAAGCACCACCTTCTCTTGCTCCCTTTGGAACTCACCTCCTACCAACTCCATGGCCTACCCCTGGACTTTATTCAGGAGAAATAGGGGTTAATCCAGCCTGTCCAGCTTGTTTTGCTCCGGACTTTCTGCCCTCCCCACGATGTCTCCTCTATCTCCCTAAACCACACTGTGCACTTTACACTGCAGCAGTTTCACCTCCTCCTCGTCCCATGACCCCCCTGAAGACACAATTACCCAGGACACTCCCAGGTGGGCTTTGCTTTAGTACACATTTTCAGAGCCACATTTTGAGGTGTGTGCCTGGAGCCTCCCTAGTGTTTCCCTGCTCATGTCCAGGTCTGTGCTGCAGGCAGGAACAGGCAATGGAAAATTCATAACTTTGCTGTACAAATGGAGAGTGAGGGGCAAAGACTGCCTAAAAAAAGGCAAAAGCCCAGCCAGAAGCACATTCCCTGCACTGTGACCACCAGCACAGCATCTCACCCTGTGTCATCCCCCACTCTGCATCCCGGAGTGACCGACAGCAGGATGAGGGGCTGTGGGAAGAGCTGGGCTGGGCTACACGTGCAGCAACAAGGCAGCACCAGAGGCTTTTCTTTGGCAATTCACTTTCCAAGCCCCTCTGTGTGTTTGTACTTCACAAAGCAGCACGTACATCAGAGGAGGCAGCTGTTGCCATGGTGACCATCAGAAATAGCACCACACGGCCACAGAGCAGCACACGCTGCCCTCCCTGTGCTGGCACTGCCTGGGGACCCTGCCCACCTCTGAGAGCCCTCCTGTCCTTCACACCTGATCACAAACCACCTCCTGGAGCAGCAAGAACTGGTTGGTTTCAGTCTCATCCTCTTGCGACACCTCTCAGGAAACAGTCACTGCTGTTCCATTCATGTCCCTGCCGGGTCCAGCCCCGAGCCAGCCCAGCACTGCCAGTGCCCATGGCATGCTCTGGGGTTCCCCGGGGGGGCACACGGATGGGCACTGTAGAGCCTCTTCCTTGGCCACACTCACTGCTGCTGGTGTGAGCTCTCACCCAGGAGACTCACAGAGACACGGGATGTGCTGAACTGGAAGGTACCTACAAGGATCAGTGAGTCCAACACCCCTCCAGGAGCAGCTCCATCCTTCCAGAGGCAGCCCATGAGCCTGTGAATGCTGCCAGAGGCTGAGCACAGATCCCCCCCTGCTCCTGTGTGTGCATCTATTTCTGCCCCATGTGCACAGAGACCACCTCAGAGCTGTGGCAGCCCCAGAAACCTTACCCAGTGTCTGGCATGTTCTCTCCTCTCACTGAGACACCACAGCAGCCAAAGGAGCCCCCAGGGCAGGCAGGGAGGGTGGGAAGTCCTGGGTTTCAGCAGCAGCACCCTCAGGCTTTGTCAGAGCTCACTCCATGAGGTCTCTGAGCAGTCAGCCCTACCTGAGCCCTTCCTGAAGCCCTTAATCCCCAGTGAGCCTCTCCACACATGATTATAAAATCCCAGAATGGTTTGGGTTAAAAGGGACCTCAAAGCTCACCCTGCCCCACCCCCTGCCTACCACTACCCCAGGTTGCTCCAAGCCCTGTCCAACCTGGCCTTGGACACTTCCAGGGATGGGGCAGCCACAGTTTCTCTGGGCACCCTGTGCCAGGGCCTGTCCACCCTCTGAACAAATAATTTCCTAACTTTTGTTCTAACCCTGCCTTCTCTCAAACTCTTGCCCCTTGTCCTGTCACTGTCCATACAAAGAGTCCCTCTCCCTCCCCAGACCAGGGGAAGAGCAGCACACAAGAGCAGGTACAATGAACTCATCCTTCAGCCTCTCCCCTGAACACACTCTCTGTTCCTCCTCTACTTCTGGGCCCCAGGAATTTCCCCATCACCTTGTGCTGGGCCAGAATAATTAGCACTGCCATCTACAAACAGGGTCACTTCCCTGCTTGCTGCCTTAGCCATGAAGCAATTAAGAGCAAGATGCCTTAATTAAGAGCAGGATGGAACTGCCTTTTGCTGTGCTGAAAACTGTGACTCTGTTCAATCTCCCATTGTGGATGTGTCTCCTCCACCACCCACCATGTGGTTTCACCAGCAGGACACAGCACAGCACTGGTGCAGCTGCACCTGTACTGGTAATGCTGAGTGAAGTCAGGACAGCAGCAGAGGGGCTTTATCTCTGTCAGGACTCAGCCTGGGCCACCACTGGCCCCACATAAGGCTGTGCTGTAGCACCTTGGCTTGTTCAGCCAAGAGGAGCCTGAGGGCAGAGCTCGGGGGGGGGATGCAGCTCCTCCCGAGGGGCAGGCACTGATCTCTGCTCTGGGGGCACCAGGGACACAGCCAGGGAATGGCTGGAGTTGGGTCAGGGCAGGCTCAGGTTGGATCTCAGGGAAAGGCTCTTCTTTCCCCAGAGGGTGGTGGGCATTGCCCAGGCTCCCCAGGGCAGTGGGCACAGCCCCAAGGCTGCCAGAGCTCCAGGAGGGTTTGGATGATGCTCTGGGGCACAGGGTGGGATTGTTGGGGTGTCTTAGACAGTCCCAGGAGCTGGACTGGATGGTCCTTGTGTGTCCCTTCCAGCTCAGGATGTTCTATGATTCCATGATTTACCTTCCCGCTCTCAGGATTTGCACATACCCACAGCTCTGCTGTCCCTCTCCCACGTGAGAACCCAGCCCTCTCCTGCCAGAAACTGAGCAAAAATAAGCTGATCCATGACCCTTTCAAGCCACATTGAAGGCAGCTGCAAGTGGGGAAAGGGACAGAAAACAAAGCCCAAAGAGGCTGCTCTGAAACCTTCACAGACCTTTCAGCATTAGAACAAGATTCTGATTGTTAAAACAATTCTTAAAATTAAGTAAACCACATTTTGCATGTTCTTTTAGCACAGACACTACGTACTGTTAATGGCAGTAAATGAAAAGTGTCCAGGACTATTCCTGGCCTAATTTCTTCCCAACTGCACCTTTGTACTCTGTTGACCTGCTTTATGCTCCAGAACACGATGGGAGATATTTGAGACATCTATTGGGAATGACCTTGGCCTTTCCTCCCTCCTGAACTGTCCAGGAGAGAGCCAGATCTCCCCATCCAGCAGCAGGAGCAGAGTCTGTGCTGCCAGTGAGTCAGGACAGACCCCCGAGGTGCAGCCCCACACACCACCTGTTTGAGTGACACGGACAGACCTGGCCTGGGATGATGGAAGAGAGGAAGGGAAAGTCCAGGTACGAAGACAATCAGCGTGGCCTGGCTGAGTGAACAGAGCAGGATGAGAGGCTGGTAGGACCCAGGAGAAGCAGAAGGTCAGCTGAACTTGGCAGTCAGACAGGAGAAGACACTCAGGGGAGAGCTGATGGCAGGATGTTACTTCTGAAGGGTTGCAGTGAAACCATTTCTGTGAGGGCAGCTGTGAGTTTGGGTCTCTCCGGCCTCTCCTGTCTCTTGATCAAACATGACAACAGAAGAACAGGCATCACATGGATCCAGTTACACAGAAATGGACTCTGACACAATTTAAGGCTTAGCAAGGCATTTGAGTTTGTCCTCATCTCTTTTCCAGCCAATTCAGTGCTTCATCCCCTGTGTGGAGCCCACAGTGCAGAGCTGAAATCTGGACCTCCCCCAGGCACAGCCAGGAGTGCTTTGGGAAACTGCTGGGATTGCAGAGCCAGAGAGCAAATGGGCATGAACACAAAACTTGGACTGCCCTGAACTCCCCAGAGTGCTAACCACAGTGTTATCATCCAATTTCACTTCATAAGACATAAAGATGTGAAGGTGAGCAGGTGACATGCACAGCAGAAGGCAATTGTTTGATTAATGTCAGGGAATAGAGGAAAACAAACTCTGTTTTCAGGAGGACTTCATTACATCTCTGTTTTAGTCCAAAATATGTCTCGAGACAGAGGGCTTTGGAGCAATTGTACAATAAAACTGGGACTTGCAGTAGTTGCAAAGGTATTGAAAGCCCAAGAGAATCATAATTCCACCCCATAAATCCACATCCATGTTTGGATTACTTGCTCATCCTCCAAGTGGATTTGCAATTGGAAGAACTTGGGAATGGCTGTTGTGACATGAGGCAGGAAGGAAAACAGCTCCCTGAAATCAAGTCCTTACCTCCTCAGAGAAGGTAGAAGGAAATGGCCTTACATTGCACCAGGGGAGGTTCAGAACAGATATTGGGGGAAAAAAATCATTGAAAGAGTGGTCAGGCACCCAGGGGGGTGGTGCAGTCACTGGCTCTGGAAGTGTCCAAGGGGAGTCTGGACGTGGCACTGAGGGATGTGGTTTGGGGGTGATCGTGGTAGTGCTGGGGTGACCGTGGGACTGGAGGATTCTGAAGGTCTCTTTCAACCCTGATGATCCTGTGAGCATTTGTCCAAAAATCATGAATGAGAACTGGAGGCAGAGTGTGTATTTCTCCTTTTAGCCAGATCGAGGAATGAGAAGACACCGTGGCTGGGAGCAAAAGGAGTCTGGTTTTGCTGAAGCAGAGACTTGGTGCCAAGTGCTCATGTGTGCTTGGAATTGACAATGGATCTCACCCAGGACATCACAGCAGCACAGGGGGGGATCTGTGTGAGAGCAGCTCTGAGGGGAAGGATCTGGGGGACAATGAGCTGTCCCTGAGCCAGCAGTGTGGCCTGGGGGCTGGGAGGTCAGTGGGGTCCTGGGGTACATTGGGAAGAGTATTGGCAGCAGGTCAGGGAGGGGGTCCTTCCCCTCTGCTCAGCCCTGGTGGGCACATCTGGAGTGCCATGTCCAGCTCTGGGCTCCTCAGCTCCAGAAAGACAAGGAACCCCTGCAGAGGGTCCAGTGAGGGCTACGAGGCTGATGAGGGGATGGGGGATCCATCTCAGGAGGCCTGAGGGGATCTTAGCAAGGCTTCCAAACACCTCTAGGGTGGGTGCCAGGAGGGGGGGACCATGCTGGTTCCAGCAGTGCCCAGTGAGAGGACAAGGGACAAGGGGCACAAACTGACACACAGGAGGATCCACCGGAACCTGAGGAAGGAATTCTCTCCTTTGAGGGTGGCAGAGCCCTGGGACAGCCTGCCCAGAGAGGCTCTGGGGTCTCCTGCCCTGGGGATATTCCAAGCCCACCTGGGTGTGATCCCTGTTTGAGCAGAGGGGTTGGACCAGATGATCACCAGAGGTCCTTTCCAACCTTTCCAACCCCAGCCACTGGAGTTCTGTGATTTCTCTACAGTAGGAAGGGCTCTGTCAGTGTCTGAATCTCCCACAGTTTTGCTCCAGGAGCTCACTGTTATTCAATTTAGTCCATGAACCTGACTCAGTGAAGCAGCAACCTACGAAAATGGGAAGATGCTCAAGAATTAAATTAACTTGATCACAAAGAGAGGGAAGTGACATTTTGGCTAATGGATGAAGACTACAATTAAACTGGGAATATCTACCATCTGAACTTCTCCCTGCATCAGTGCACCCAGACATGCATCTGTACATAAGTAAACACATTTCATTGTGTCTTTCTATTAGGCTGATAAACACCATTTGGGGGCTCTGGTGGTCACTGGCTTAGCAAAAAGCTTTTGAGCAGGCCCAGAGAGGGAAACAGAGCAGGCACAGCTTGTTCTAACTCACAGCTTAGTGTTCTCTGGTGTGCAAAGCTCCTTCCTCCCTACACAGAGGAGGCAAAACATATCAAAGAAAACCAGATTCCTGTCTGTCTTGGCAGTGGGAAAGCAGAGATCACAGAATCACTGGAGCTGGAGACACTGCTGGGATCCCCTGGTCCTGACCTCCTGCTCAAAGCAAGCTCAGGCAGCACAGGCTGCCCAGGAACACGCTCAGGTGGGGGTTGAGTTTCAGATGTCCCCAAGGATGGAGACTCCACAAATTGTCTGGGCAAATTCTTCCAGTGCTCAGCCATTCACACAGCAAAAAAAAAAAAAAATTGCACTTATGTTTAAAAGTAATGTCCTGTGTTTCAAGTTGTCCCCATCACCCCTTGTTCTGTCACCACTGAGAAGAGTCTGGTGTTCATTCCCTACCCCCCAGTGTGATGATGGGTGAAATCCACAAATCATCTCTTGTAGAGGCTGAACAATCCCCAGCTGTGTCTGTTCCACTGCAGAGGGCAGAGCCCAGCTGCCCCTCAGGACATCTAGGGCTGTGGGATCCAGCTGTTCCTGCCTCCCAGGATACAGACTGGCCATGAGGAGCAAAGGGGCCTTTCCAAATTGAATGGCACCCCTTGGAGTGAATGGAAGGTTTGGGAGAGGAGGAGCTGCCTGGATTCTGCAGGAAACTTGATGTCTGTGCCACACCTGTGTTCCCCTGCCATCCTGTCCAAGGATGGCATCCTCGTCTGGGCAACTTCTCCATCAATCCAGCCCCAAAGAGAGAGCTGAGGAGGTGGATAACACAGAGGAACCAACTCAAGAGGTCATTCATCCACCCCAAGAGGTGTTGCTGCAGCACTGAGGTGTTGGCATCAGACAGAGTGGTCTGGTTGGACCTGCACAGATCATGTTCCTGCCAGAGGTTGTGCTGCTGCAGCTCCTGGGCACCCCTCGTGTGTGTCTGAGAAACCCAGGTGGTAAAACAGGCTTTAAATAAATGTTCAGCCCAAGTGCCACATCCCTTCCCACCGGAATGTGCCTCCTCTGCAATGGCCTCAGGTTTCTGCACCCCAGCTGCTGGAGATGCTCTTGCTGAAGTGCCGGAGCCGTGCCCTGCCAGGAGAAGTGCCCATGTGAAGGCACAGGGTGGGCAGTGCTGCCCAGCCATGTAACCACCTCACGCCCTGGGAGACAAGGCAAGTTTGCTTGCTCAGGGCAAAAGGAACAGACAGCAATTAAAAACTCCTGAGATGCACATCTGATTTCTGACTGCATGACCCACAGAGAACCCCAGAGCTGGGGCTGGACAGACCCTGCAGCTCTGCCAGACTTACCAAGGGTAATACAAAAACTAATCACATTTTCCTTCCAACCTGAGAGAAACATCAAGGGGGGAGGAATGAGCTACTAATACATGAATCTCTTTCCATCTGCAATTTTCCTGATGCTTTTTATGGATCCTCAAGGTGCCAAAGTACTGGGAATTGCATATTTGACAAAACCTGCTAGAAAGGAAACTCTTGGTTCTGCTCTTTGTCTCATGGCCAGTTTGAACTGTTGTTAATGGTGGTTCAGCTGTGACACAAGCAGAAAGCAGCCCTGTGTCTGTGGAGCCCAGCAGAGAGCCATGGCCCTTGCAGGGAATGAGAACACTGGCCAAGAGATTCCTGGCACGTCCTTTCGTAGACAGAGAATGTCACTTTGCAAAGCTGAGACCCACAAGCCAAGGCCTGGCTTCTGAGTCACACAAAAGCTCGGGTTGGAGGGCACCTGAAAGCACACCTTGTCCCCACCCCCTGCCATGGGCAGGGACACTTTTTGCTAGACCAGGTTACCAGGAAAAAACTGTTATCTTTTCTTTAGGTATTCTGGAATAGTCAAAGACTCTGCACTAAATATTCACAGCATGAAAAAAAATAAATCTTGCTGTTTCTCTCCCCAAAAAATCTTTTTGCTAGAAGTGGTAATTAATGAGGGAAAAGTAATGATTATAAAATTAAAAAAGCATCAAAAGACAAGAAGCACTGACTGGTGCAGAGGAAGGAAACTGGTCATGTAGGAGCTGTGATTCCTGGGGATATTTTGTGCTCTTGACTCCCATTCCTGGGACTTTAACACTTTCAGGGGTGGGATTGGTCAGCAGCACCTTCCCCGGGTCCTCTCACACCCCCAGCCTGGTGGTAGAGCTTTGACTGCTGCCAGTTTCTCTGAATAAAGAATCCAAAACTGCTCTCACAGCTTCAGAATCCACTCTTCCTGCTGTTTCTGTCATGTGAGGAATCAACATGTCACCAGGTACGGAACCAAAGCTCCACAGCCCTGGGTCAGCTCTGCTGCTGAGGGGCACCCGAAGGAGGAGCCTTGATCTGACCCCCCTGTCACCTGAACTGCAGCTGCCACCAGACATTTGTGTCACCACAGTGTGAGGAAGATCTGAAGCCACTGGAGAGTGTCCAAAGGAGGGCACAGAGATGGGTCAGGGCCTGCAGGGGCAGCGTGGGAGGGCACTGAGGGCACTTGGGGGGTTCAGCTGGAGAAGGGGAGACTGAGGGGAGACCTCATGGCAGGGGCAACTCCCTGGGGAGGGGCAGAGGAGGGGCAGGCACTGATCTCTGCTCTGGGGGGAGCAGGGACACAGCCAGGGAATGGCTGGAGTTGTGTCAGGGCAGGCTCAGGTTGGATCTCAGGGAAAGGCTCTTCTTTCCCCAGAGGGTGGTGGGCACTGCCCAGGCTCCCCAGGGCAGTGGGCACAGCCCCAAGGCTGCCAGAGCTCCAGGAGGGTTTGGATGATGCTCTGGGGCACAGGGGGTGACTCTTGGGGCTGGGCCTGTGCAGGGCTGAGGGTTGGACTGGATGGTCCTTGGGGGTCCCTTCCAGCTCAGCTGATTCTGTGGCTCTGAATCTTCAACTACAGACTGTGGACAGCAGAGTTAGGGAAAGGATTTACTTAAAGGCAGGTCCAAATCCTCCTGGCAACAAAAAGGGTCTGAGAAAAATATGATTTTGTGATAATACTAAAATATAAGTCTATGAAAAACTTTGTTCAGTCTTTCAAAGTGTCATTTCATCCTTGTCCTGCACAGCCCACCCATCCCACCAGTCCTTACTAACACTTCAAACCACCTCTGTGAGGTGACACTGGAAGCTCAATGCTGACTGGTTGGATGGTGCACACACCTGAAATAAAAGTATTAGACTCAAATTCTGTGCCAAAAAAAATTCTGCTTCACAGCCCTCCAATCCTATGAACTGTTGCTAAGGATATCCAGTGGCTGGACCTCCATCAAATGGATTTTTGTGAAGCTCAAAGATCATCCTCAGCACTTCAATGCCAACAATTCAGGAGAGAGCAGCTGCTGGGCTTGTGCTGGCTTTGCCTCTGCAGCCCGTGGGTAACAAGGGCTCCTTTAGGCAGCTGCACTTTTGCCTTGGGAGGTTCCATTCTGCAGTTGGACCATCTGTATTTGCAGAGAATAATTTAAACTGGGCTTCCTTCTCTCCCCATCTGTGCCATCACCCCTGGGGGTGCTGGGACGGGCTCAGCAAAGCCCCACCTCCCAGGCAGGTACAGCTCTGCTGCTAAAGGAGCTGCTGCTCAGGCTGTGCCAGCCTCACTGATGTTCCTGCCATGGCAATGAATGACTGGATGACTTTCTGCTCTTCCCTCTCCCAAAATTAGTCATTTATGAAAATCTCCATTTTCAGAGTGAGCTGGGAATCCTCATAATTCCCAGGGCAGACATGGGTGCTTTTTTCCTTATTCTGCCTCTTCCCATGTCAGGGAACATGACTGAGACCTGGCCTAGGAGAGCAGCCCTTCCCAACACAACACTGACCCTGCTTCTCTAAGCTAACGAGAACTTCCCAACTGTCTCAATATCCTTAACAACCAATTCCCACAGACCTAATTCCCTGACTCATTATTGCTCAGAGCGCTTGACTCTCATTATTTCTGGTTCCAATCAAGGGCCAATAATGAACTACTTGTGCAAAAGCCACCCAGATGATCCTCTCAAGTGTTGGCCTTGGAGAAGGTGTGTGTGAGTCAACAGCACAAAGCCAGCTCAGGGGGAGAAAGGGCAGCTGCACTCCATGGGAGCTGGGCTGGTGTTTAGGGGACAGCAAAATACAGCTGCTTTTTGTCTGCTCAAAAGCAAGTGGGAAGCCTGAGTACAACTGCCCTATGGGTGGGATACAACCTTCAAATAATGAGTCATTAATCTGGGTACAATTACCCTGAGTGCCTCTTGAGATCTGCTCTGTCCCTTCTTCTATTATCAATGCACTGATCCACAAATCCTGGGACATGTCTGTAAATTGAGCTCTCCACATCATTCCAGATCTTGCAAACACCCCTGAAACTGTTTGCAAGGTATTTGTCATCAAAAGTTTTGAAGGAAAGATCTTCCCAAATAAACTACCACATGGCAAGTGCTTGTTATGATCCACCTCTGAGGTGGCAGGACCCTTCCCACCGACCCCCATTGAATAGTTTGGGCACAAATTTTACCAGGGCAGATTTTCACTCTTGAGAAGATGGTTTGTCCAACCTCCTAAACCACAGATTGTGCAGAGGGTGCTTTCCTGTCACCTGGAAGTCTGCTGGCCATAAAGGAGCTTTGTTAGACCAGGGGGTCTTCCTGTCAGTGCAGGGGACACACACGTGGCCCCTCAGGCTGCTCCCCCTCTTTCTCACATTCCATGAATCTCCAGCCCTTGGAAGGAGATGGGAACACAGTGAGATACAGAGCCAGGTTCTGGAGTTGAGCACCTTGGCCAGTCTGGGTGACAATGAAGTGCCACTGCTTTGCTGTCCCCCCACGAGTCTGATCCAGCTGTGCTGCCTGCCCCGAACAGCTGCTGGTGTGCCCAGCTCTGTCCTGGCACCACCAAGGCCTGACTGCAGCTCCCCGTGGGGCCCTCACTGCCCACATGCCTCAGGAGGTGGCAGAGAGGGAGAGCTCTGGGGTCTGGGTTGAGTCAGTCTTGCCTCCACCCTGTTGTTCCAAACCAAGCATGGCAAGAACTGGAACCTGCATGAAGAATTATCAGTTTTGTGACTATGCCAGAGGAGATCCCAGATGTCTGACTGACCCTGAGGAGCCCCAGCACTGGCACCAGCTGAGCTCCTCTCCAGGCTGAGAGGGAACCTGCTCTGGGCACCAGAGAGAGTCACACCTGGCAGATGCTGCTGGAAAACCAACCAGCCCAACCATCAACATTGTTCTTTTATATAAATCTAATTTCTGCAGCTCTTCTGGTTTAATCATAAGGTGGTTCGGGTGGGATCTTAAAGGTCATCCAGTGCCACCCCCTGCCATGGGCAGGGGCACCTTCCACCAGCCCAGGTTGCTCCAAGCCCCGTCCAACCTGGCCTTGGACACTCCCAGGGCTGGGGCAGCCACAGCTTCTCTGCCCAACCTGTGCCAGGGCCTGCCCACCCTCCCAGGGAAGGATTTCTTCCAATTTAACCTTCAGTATCTGCTGAAACCTCTTACTGATTGCTCTGACCACTAGAGAAGAAAGGACTGGATGAAATAAAACCCTTCAAGCCCTCAGTGCTGATCTATTAGCAATGACACACATGGAGGCTCACACTGCTAATGGAGCCTTTACAGCATCACACCTTCCTTGCAGAAAAGAACCCTTCACTTTGCATTACTGAACAGAATAGGGCTTAAAAAGATGCATATTTCTTTCTTCACCACCTCAAAGCAGCTGTCAGCATTGCAGCCCCCTGTAGGAAAAGCTCTCGAGAAGCTCAGCATTGTTTACCTCAGAGAGAGTTTGCAGAAAAAAAGTAAAAATTAAGATCAAAATATCAAGGGTATTTAATTTCAATTGAAAATCAGGCCTGCAGGCACAGATCAGGACTCAAAGCTTTGTCTTAATCAAATTTTACGTAAACAATTCAGTGATAATAAAAGTTAATACAATCCACATGAAGGAAACCAGAGGGTTCCCAGGCCCTGCTGAGAGCACCCACTGCACAGCCCAACCCCAGCACTCACTGAAGGAGCAGCTCCAGAGAGCACTTGGCAAAGGCAGAGCTCCCTCTGCACCCTCACAGGCTCTGAAGGGGTTTGTTGGGTTGTGGTGAGAGTTTCCAACACTTCCCTGGTTTGGGCTGCTCCGAGGAACCAGCCCCACTGCAGAGAGGTCCTGCCCTTCCTTCCTTGAGCAGGTTCTCAGCTCACTGGAATGCAGGGGCAGTTTTGAGCAGCAGGCAGAGAAGGAGCCCCACAGCTCTTAAGGACAGAGCCCTTTCACAGAATCAGCTGGGTTGGATGAGACCTCTGAGATCACCAAGCCCAACCCTTGATCCAACCCCCTGTGATTCCCAGCCCGGGGCACTCAGTGCCACATCCAGGTCTAGCTTAAACACCTCCAGGGATGGTGAATCCCCCCCCTCTCTGGGCAGGCCATTCCAAGGCCTGAGCACTCTCTCTGCAAAGAATTTCTTCCCAATATCCAACCTAAACCTCCCCTGGCAGAGCTTGAGCTGTGCCCTCTTGTCCTATTGCTGGTTGATGGGAGAAGAGCCCAACCCCCCCCGGCTGTGACTGCCCTTCAGGTGGTTCCAGAGAGTGATGGGGTCACCCCTGAGCCTCCTCTTCTGCAGCCCAAACCCCCCCAGCCCCCTCAGCCTCTCCCCACAGGGCTTGTGCCCCAGTCCCTTCCCCAGCCTCATTGCCCTTCTCTGGCCCCGCTCCAGCCCCTCAAGATCTTTCCTGAGCTGAGGGCCCACAACTGGACACAACACTCCAGGTGTGGCCTCACCAGTGCAGATACAGGGGCAGGATCCCTTTCCTGGTCCTGCTGGCCATGCTATTCCTGACCCAGGCCAGGATGCCTTTGGCCTTCTTGGCCCCCTGGGCACACTCTGCTCATGTCCAGGAAGGAAATCCAGGCAGGGGAAGCACAGCCTGCCCTCAGAGCCCTCCCCATGATTGCACAGCCATGAGAACACCAGACTGGCAATGCCTGGATTGCAGCAACACCCAGGGAGAAGGGGCTGCTTTGGACACACAGGTGACACCTTGGCCCATCTCCCCCAGCCAGGAATGACACACCCTCACAGAGGGAACAGCACAGGACAGCCCAGGAGAAGGGCAGGACTAACCTATGACTCCCTACCTGAAGGATGACCCAGTGGCCCTCCTTTGCAGCCACATCCAGAGCTCGTTCAGCAACGACCTCCTGGCCCTGTCCAAGGGAAATGTTGTGGAGATTCCCATTGTTGAATGTAAAGCCAAGTTTCTTTCCTGAAAGAAAGCAAGGAGTGAATTCAGCACACCTGGGCAGGGCTCCCTCATCCCAAAGGTCTCCTAGAGGAGCCACCACCCTTCCCAGAACAGTTCTCTTGTCTCATTCCCTTGGCTTTCATCCACTCCTTCCCCAAGTACTTGAACAGCAGCAGCTTCTTCCAAACTCTTTTAATTACAGCACAGCATCAACACAAAGGTATCTTATTACAGATTGCTTCTTGTTTAAAGAACATTATTCCCCTGCAATCTCATGTAAAAACACCTTTTACAGTGATAAGAAATTAAAATCTCTTCCTGCTGATGAAAGAGGCCTTGAACAGCCCCAGCTGGCTGGGGAAATGCCCCTGTGCTGTGCATTGGGTGCAGCAGAGGGGCTGGGAACATTTGGTTTTGAGAAGGCAGGTGGATGAAATCTGTGTGAACTTCCTATGGCCTCAAGAAATGCCTCCCAGGTGTGTTTGATGTGGAGAACAGACAGCCCTCCAGAGTCCTCATGGAGCATCATGGGCAGGTGTGGAGATGCCTTTGGGTGCCCCACAGTGTGTGTGGGAAGGCCCAGGGTCAGTGGGAAGGGGTGGTCCAGCAGCCACTCCAACCTTCCCCCAGTGCTCCTCCAACATCCCTCTGCACATGCAGGCTGGGAATCCCCAAATCCACACCATTCACTACCCTGCCCTGCAGGAAGGATGGCAGCTGTTTAGTGTTTCCTCATTTGGACTGTGATGAATGTTTGGACTGCCCTGATTTCCTGTAACATCCCAGTGCCTCGGATCCTTTGAGTGATCCTCCTAAAGACCAGCTCATTTCTGAGTCTGTCACCCAGAGATGGAGGAGACCAATTGCTCTTCCTCTCACAGGAGAGGCACCTGCCTGTACCCAGCTCTCCCTGCCGTGTGTTCCTCAGAAGACAAGCCCAGCTTTGTGCTGCTGGGGGGAAGCAGCCCCACAAACATCCCCACACCATCCCAGGAGGGATTCAGCTTAGCCAGGCAATCAGTACCCATGTGCTGATCCCTTGGGATTGCCTCAACCTATCTCTGCATGCAGGTTTGCCTTCCTGCAGGCAGTGCACCCCAAATTCCTGATTTCTGCTAAAAGCAGGTGAGTTTTATAGTGATAAAAGGAAAAGATTTGTCTTTCAAGACTTAGGAACAGCCTCATGGTACAAGGCTGGAAAGAGATGGCCATAAGAAAAACAACCATCCAAACTCAAGCTCTCTGCTTACCCTCCCCACAGCTCCCTGGGATACAGCTCTCCCCACATTTTAGAGTTCCCCCTGCTCTTTCCCACCACCTCTGGTTGCTGCCAACCTTGAAAGCCTCTCATCTCCTCCTCTGCCTTCAAGACTCCCCCACTCAAGATGGAATGGGCAGGGCACTACCCCAAACCAGGTGATTAATGCTGAGTTAATACGAGTCATTTCCACCTCAGCGACAGGAGCAGCACTGCAGAGGGATAGCAGAGCTGGCTGCACAGGGGGACGGGCAGCCAGGCTGCCCCAGTGCGGTGGCAAAGCTCTGTGAGCCCCTCAGGGGTCACTGCAGGGCTGCCCCATTTCGCCAAGGAAAGGTCCCACCAGGAGCAGCACCGGGGAAAAGCCAACTTCCACTCCCAAGAATTACCTAGCCAAGCTGGCACTTTCATAGAGCCTAATGAGGGACAGAGAAAACACCAAGAGTCAGCCCAGCCCCAGCGAGGCACTGGGGGCCAGTGCAGCTGCTCTGTAGCAGTGATTTGATTTCATTACTTTTATTTTCCCTTTTTCTTGCTGTAACTTTTCTGGCTGACTAACCCCAGGTACTCAGCTACACTCATCTTTACAATTCCAATTAAAGCACCCCTGGCTGGATTTTAGTGCTTCATTTCCCAAACAAGAAAATAACACAGTGAGAGACAGGATCAGCAGCGTGACACAGGGAGAGGAAAGGGAAGCCAGGCATGTGACAGGCCCTTCCTCGGGTGGGTGCTTTCAATTCCTAGTAATGACACCTCGTTTAGGGGCAGCAGGAGCCTGAAACACAAGGCACAGCCCATGATGAGGTGTGTGAGCTGCCTGTGACTGAGGCTGCACCAGCTCTGGCAGCTGCTCATGGCCACGTGGGCAAAGACTGACTCAAACATTATTTTGGGATGCCCCAGAAGGTAGAGAGGAAAAGAAACCCACAGGTCAGTCTCCTCATACCAGTGATGGCTGAGCTCAGAGGGGCTGGTCCCTGCCAGGGCTGTCAGCCTCGATGGTGTTCAGTGCTGAGAGCACCCTGCTGAACACCAGCCAGCAGCTCTGCCATGGCTGGTGTGTGATTGCCCATTGCAAACAGGCTGCCCAGTGCCAGGAGAACTGGGCCTTGAGGTCAAGTCACGGCTTGGATATGTGTGGAGCACATTGTGGTGGGAGGAGAAAAGGCATGATGAGCAGAACAGCCCCAGTGTCCAACGGTATCAGGGCCCTCTGCTCCAGAGGGGTGTTCAGGCTGGAAATGGGAATTTTTCCACAGTGGAGCTGAGCCCCAGAGCCAATTCCATACATTGTGAGCTTCAGAGCACAGCACTGGCTGCAGCTGCACAAAGGGATCGCTGCCTTCCCCAGGAACCCATCCCGCTCTGCTCTGCCCTGGGGCGGCCTCAGCTGCAATAGTGGGGCAGGTTGGGGGGCACCAGGGAAGGGAGAGATTGAGCCATTGGGGAGTGGCCAAAGGAGGGCACAGAGATGGGTCAGGGCCTGCAGGGGCAGCGTGGGAGGGCACTGAGGGCACTTGGGGGATTCAGCTGGAGAAGAGGAGACTGAGGGGAGACCTCATTGCAGGGGCAACTCCCTGGGGAGGGGCAGAGGAGGGGCAGGCACTGATCTCTGCTCTGGGGGGAGCAGGGACACAGCCAGGGAATGGCTGGAGTTGTGTCAGGGCAGGCTCAGGTTGGATCTCAGGGAAAGGCTCTTCTTTCCCCAGAGGGTGGTGGGCACTGCCCAGGCTCCCCAGGGCAGTGGGCACAGCCCCAAGGCTGCCAGAGCTCCAGGAGGGTTTGGATGATGCTCTGGGGCACAGGGGGTGACTCTTGGGGATGGGCCTGAGCAGGGCTGAGGGTTGGACTGGATGATCCTTGAGGGTCTCTTCCAGCTCCAGTTATTCTGGGATTCTGGGATCTTACAGGAGCCCCTTTGGATCCAACTGACAGCTCTACAATTGACCATCCACATTGAAACCAACTCTGGAAGGATGGGAATAAAAACTGGAAATTTTGTCACTCAGCAGCAGTCTGTTACAGGGAGTTGCTGCTTATTTTTAATTCTCACAAAATCAGAGAATAGCAGGTTGGAAGGGACCTCAGGGGTCTTCTGGTTCAACCTTTCTTGGCAACAAGCAGCTCTCTGACAGCATGTTGGGTATCTCTGATGCAAATCAGAGGTTGTGTACAAACCCAGCTTGCAGTGTTGCAGTGTGAACCACTCTGGGAATCCAGGCAATGCAGGAAAGAGGTAAGTTTAATTTAAACTTTAGATGAAAATCCAAGAAATCTTAAGCAAAAAATAAAAAAAAAAACCCCAAACCAATCCTCTCTCAATTATCTATTTTTAACGGATTACTTCATTATCTACAAAGAGATGAGGAAAAAGCAACAAAACAAAACAGGAGTGTCATGCAAAGATAATTATGCAGCAGATAAAAAGCAATGCTGTGCTATGCCTGGAGACAGGATTTATTTACCATGTTTCTCCACATCCTTCAGTGGGTCCACTCCTGGGGACAGGATGAAAAACACTGGAGTTGCTGGTCCTGATTCCTCAAAGGTTGTTGCAAAATCCAGGGATCTCCCAACCACGTATTTACTGCCCAGCTTTTCTTCTACAAAATCTCTGCCAGAGAGAAAAAAAAGTTGTGCCAGTCTACTATTGTCCAGAAAGGGCAGATTCCCCTGCAATAACCAGCTAATTGTCATAGGATCACAGGATCATTAAGGTTTCAAAGGACTTCCAAGATGACAAAGTGCCACCATCACCATATTCACCTCTAAACCACTTAAGTGCCACATCCAGATGGGTTTTGGACACTTCTAGTGATGGTGACTCCACCAGGGCCCTGAGCAACCTGAGCCAGGGCTTGATAACCCTTGAATTGATTTTTTCCTCCCCTAATTTCCAACCCAACCATCCCCTGGCCCAGCCTGAGCCCATTCCCTCCCCTCCTGCCCCTGTTCCCTGGGAGCAGAGCCTGACCCCTCCATTCCCCCCTCCTGGCAGGGACTTGCAGAGCCAGAAGGTCCCCCCTGAGCCTCCTTTTCTCCAGGCTGAGTCCCCCCCAGTTCCATCAGCTGCCCCTCACCAGACCTGTCCGCCAATTAGCTTTGATTTTGTTGATTCAAACAAATTAGAAACTAAATAAGGAAAATGGGTGTGAAATAATTGTAGAGGGGACCCACAGGCTGGGATTCCGGGGATACCCCTTGGAGGCAATGCCTGGCACTTTGCACAGGGTGGAATGGCACATGGCACCCCAACTCCTGGCAGAGGAAGGGAAGTGGGAAGGGAGAATTGTGCGAGCTGCCAGCTCAGGGTTGCCTTGAGAACTTCCCTGGATTGTTCTGTCTCAGGTGTCTCAGGAGAGAAGAAATAAGTCAAGGTACAGGAACCTGCCATGTGCTTTGCAATCTGCATAGTCTTCCAGAGGAAGCACCAACTCACAAAAAGTCCAGATGATTCACAAAATTACTTTGATCTGGAAAGCTGAAAGGGAAGAGCTCTAAGAATACCTGGTGTGTGTAGCCTTGGCATGAGAGTCACAAGGGAAAGTACAACGGAGAGAACAGGGCAAGGCTGAGCTCCACAGCAGCTGCCTGAACAGAACACAGTGTGGAGAACATTCCCCAGGGGGAGCCTCCCACATCACTGCTGCAGGAAAGGAGGATCCACTGAACAAGCATTCAAAGGTAGGAATGTTACATTCAAACCCCAGGAATGCTGCTGGAGTGTAGATACATGAGTCAGGCCTTTTGAAGGCAGCCAAATTCCTTCTAAGAGAGCCCAGAGCCTCCTTCAAGGACTGGTGAAAGGCAGCTGGAATACAAATGCCTAAGGGATTGCAAAAGGAAAAGCTTCCACTTTGTTTTACACCTCTTTCAAGTAGATTTTTCTCTTCCTTGTTAAGATTTGCTAAATTACTGCTGGAGAGCTTCAGTTCACAAAATTTAACGAAGTCCCAAAACCCCAAGATTAAATATGCTCAAGCTCAGGTGGGAATGCCCAGCACCTCCCCCAGGGTGGGGAGTTTCACAAAGGGTGATTTAACTCTGTGAGTCCTGGGATAGTTTTGGGATCCTTGATGGTCCAGGTGGTTGCAGCTGCCTGTTGTGCCAGTCCCTGATGGCCCATGAGCAGCCCTGACCCCTCAGACTGGGGGTGAAGGTGCTGGTGCCTCCCCAGAGGGGAGTGATCCCAGCTCAGTCACTGGGGTGAGGACAGACACACTCCCCTGTCCCACAGGGCTCTTTAACACCCCCTGTACCCTGAGGGCTCAGGGGTGCCCTGGGAGCTGCTGCCAACCAGCCATTACTGACAGCCCCTCGGGAATGACACAGAGGGTGTGGAATGCACAGTTTTGGTTACACCCACACAGTCCCAGTCCCTGTAACTGGGACAGATTCCTTTGGCCCAGGGAATCAAACAGACTCTACAAGTATGCCAAGGATCTGCTACGAAAAGAGGCTGAAAAACCCAACTTCCCAGGCAGAGAAATGTAGGAAGCCTGTACAGGGATGGATCATCTGAGATTCCAAAGGGTTTCCTACCCCATCATTATGGAGGTGGCACATACGATATGGGACTTAAAGGAGCTTGAACCTTTAGGAACTGCAGCTGAAAATGAGGTAGGGCACCTAAAATCTCCCTGCCCACCGGTGTGGAGGGTACCAAGTTACTCCTTGGCTGCTCAAAGTCACTCAAGTACTTGTCAAGATCCTCGGAGAGGTGGGAAGGTTCGGAATGTTCCTGATGTCCATTGGAATGAGGAATTGAAGGTTGATACACTGACTGATGTAACTGATACACAGAAGGAGAGACCTGCAAGTCGAGAACTGCAGAACAACCTGTGGGGTCCAATGACAGTGCAGGTTCCTAAACTCAATGAATGTGTTAACACACACCCCTGGCTGCAGGAGGGATGTGGAGGGTGAAGTCCCCATGGTCAGACCATCACCCCACAGTGTTCTACAGGATCCTCCTTTTTGAAGGGTCACAGACACACCCCAAGGGCAGTGGGAACAGCCCCAAGGCTGCCAGAGCTCAAGGATGATCCTCTGGGGCACAGGGTGTGACTCTTGGGGATGGTTCTGTGCAGGGCCAGGAGTTGGGCTGGATGGTCCTTGTGGGTCCTTCCAACTCAGCATCTCCTGGGATTGTGTGAACTCTGACAGTGTTCAGGAAAAGGAGCCCCCAGGTGACCTGTGCCTGATGGGGGGGCTCCCAGGGACACTGGCTGTGTTTCCCTCAGTCCAAAGAGAGCTCGTCCTTCTGACATCAGAGACTTGGACCTCCCTGAGTGACATGAGGACAGATGATTATTGGATCTTCCTCGGGGCTGGATGTCTGGAATGGCAATTTTCTTCCCAAAGGACCCAGGATGTATCTGGGCCGAGCTGTTGGCTGAAGGTCTGAGGAGCATCATCCTGGCAAGGGGCACCCAGGAGGCCAAACACATTTTGACTGTCTTTGTCTTTGCTTTGAGGGGATGAGATTTGGCTTCTTAAGGCTTTTGGGCCTTGTGTCTCACTGTCCTGTGTCTGTCTGTCCTGTATTTCAAGAAGAATTTTAGTCACATTTCCAAACTCTCGGGGAAGGTGCTGAGTTGTTGTTTGCACATGTTTGTGTTCTAACCCACTTCTAGATAAGAAACAAAACACAAAAACCATCTAAATACTCATGTGCAAACAGAAAAGCTTGACATGCCCAGACCCTAAAAATATCCATCCAAGCTTTTGAACTTGGATTCCCTTTTCATAAAAGAGATATATGAAAGGGGCTGAAATTTGATGTTCCAGTTATTTCTGAGCTGTGTGAGTAAGAAGGAAATGAATTAAACTTGTTTAAATTAAATATGCTCTTAAATTTTCAGAAAAACAGGAGCTTATTTTACTCAAGCTAAACAACAACAGGAAATCAAATATTTTCAGCTGAGAGTGACATGGAAAATCCAGCCAAAGGAGTAAGAAATGAAAAATAAGATGATTTAGATTATTATGATTATGACAAATTACGGTATTTATTCTAATAAATCATAATAACATTGATCTGGGGAGACTTCACTCAGTCTTGTCTGCGTCTTCCTGTGAACTTTAAAGCACAAATAGATCCAGTTCACCCAGAGAGTGACAAACCTGCTACACTCTCATGCCAGGTGGGGCAGGAATATAAACCATTTGAGAGGCAGGAGGTGAGAGACGTCACAGAAATGTCAAAACATTGACTACAGGACAGAGAAGGAAAAAACAAGTCTTAATGGAGTGAAAGACCTTTAGTTTCTCCTGGAAGAGCAGGTTGCCTTTGCATAACTTTGGCAAGTTTAGCCTTGCCTAGTTACCTCCACTACATAATTTACAGCTACAAGTTTCAGAACCAGCAGCACATAAATTTTGCATTTTACAAGAAAAAAAAAAAGAGAGAAAATCTCTATAAGACTTTCCTTTACTTCTGCTCTTTATTCTGGTGTTTTAGGAACAGCCAGAAAGGAACTAAAATCGATGCCATTCAACTCCAGACCGTGTGCTGATCACCCAAAGGCTCCAGCAGATGTGCAACAGCTGTAAAGTGATGTTCATTCCTCACGTGGCCTCTGTGCTCCTCACCCAGTGCCAGTGACACTGTTCCACCCACTGGTGATAAGGAGATTGGATCCCCCTAAGCAAGAAATTCCACCTAAATGAAATGGGTTTGATTGTCTTGCAGAGTTCAGAGACCATCAAATCACAGAACAACCATTAGAGTGGCCAAAGGAGGGCACAGAGATGGGTCAGGGCCTGCAGGGGCAGCGTGGGAGGGCACTGAGGGCACTTGGGGGGTTCAGCTGGAGAAGAGGAGACTGAGGGGAGACCTCATTNGATTCTGGGAACACTTTGGGTTGGAAGGGACCTTAAAGCCCATCTCACTCCACCCCCTGCCATGGGCAGGGACACCTCCCACCAGCCCAGGGTGCCCCAAGCCCCGTCCAACCTGGCCTTGGCCACTCCCAGGGCTGGGGCAGCCACAGCTTCTCTGCCCAACCTGTGCCAGGGCCTGCCCACCCTCAGGGAGGAGATGGCTCATTCCCCAGACTCCTTGACAGAAAACCGCATTGCAGAACTCACATTCTACAACAAAGAAATCTGAACACACCCCTGCCTTGTTCCCCAGAAAGCCCCAGTCCATGTCCCTGCGTGCCCCGGGCAGCCGGGGGGCAGTGCCAGCCCACCTGAGGGCGCAGGCGGTGCGGTCGGGCCGCAGGGCTCTCAGGATGCACAGGCGCTGCAGGGCTGGCTTGTTCTTCCACTCCTGGGGCAGCTTCTCCCTCTCGGGACACTCGGATTCAACGATCTTCTTCCAGCGCTTTGCAGAGCCTTCGATATCCCGGTCCAGGTTTCTGAATTCCTCCATGGATGAGAGAGCCTGGGAAAAATCAAGGAAGGTCAGAAGCAATCCTGCGTGCCTCTAAGATGTTTTTCTGGCATTAAGGGCTGCTCGTGGTTGGCTCCACCAGAAGGGGCAGAGCTGGAGTCTGGGAACCACAGCCAGAAACCCACCAGGATCACAGAATCACAGGATGTACTGAGTTGGAAGGGACCCACAAGGATCACCGAGTCCAACTCTTAGCCCTGCCCAGGCCCATCCCCAAGAGTCCCAACATGTGTCTGAGACCAGATTTTGCTCATCCTGCTTCTCCCAGCTCTGTGGTCAGTGTGTCATCACAGGAGCAGAATCAACCATTTGCAAGGCCACAGGGCAGTAGGACTGAGGACTTTATGATGCTTGTGGAAGGTCTTGCCTAAAGGCTGCCCTCAGAAGATCAGCTCTAAAATCATGCTGCTCCTCACACAGCCCTCCCTGGTGCCCTCAGGCTCACCCCTGCAGTGCCCTTCCCCAGCCAGGGCAGCCACAATTAGCCAGGCCTGTGCCCAGAACCACAGACACGGGAGCTTGGAAGGCACAGCACAGCAAAGCACTGAGGACTTTGCCACCAACCACCACGAAGTCCTCCATTTACCACAGAGCAAATAAATCTTCCCTGCTGTTTGGAAACCAGGTCTGAAAAATCTCAGCTGATAAGCCCTTCCCAGTGTCAGTTATTCTAAAAACTGCCTGACTTGGATGAGAGCTGGAAATTTGGAGCCCATGTCTGATGGAAGGCACATTGCTGGCATTGCTGGGAGCTGCACGTCCACAGTGTCCTCACTGAGTCCACAGGAACAGGGAGAATTGTGCAGCAAAATCCACAAGAGCTGATGGAAGAATGAGCTCAGTATCCAAAGCTGAACAGACTCTGACATGCCAAGTCACCAAAAGTTTTAAAAGATTTCACAGTTGGGATATTAATTGTCTTCAGAGAATGACAGAATAGTTTGGGTTGGAAGGGACCTTAAAGACCATCCCATTCCAACTCCCTGCCATGGGTTGGGTCATTCACATCCAGTTGTTTTTTTTCTCCCTGTTCCTCCAGGCACATCCCTCTCTATCTGCACAGGCTGGTGCATACTCTGAAATCACAACAACTGAGCCTTCCCCACACAGTCTGGTGACCACAGGGACAGGAATCCCAAAAAACCCCGCTCTGCAATCAAATCCTCAGGTTTATATTTGCCAAATGCACACAAAGATTAACTTACTCAGAGCTACAAGTCTGCAGCACAAACAGGAAGATGAATAATGCCCCCAAAACCATCTGAGCAAGGCAGTAAATAAATTATAATTACAAAGAAAATGTAGTTAGATTTTGTAGTTAGATAGTGGGAACTCTAAATGTTATGCAGAGAAGTAAAGAATCCAAATTCTCTCTCATACAAGTGGTGGCAGAACACATTGCACAGCTCACAGGGCTCTTCTGGATTCCAGTGAAATTCTCACTGAAACAAACATCTCCAGAGTGTTTTGCATAATCTGAAGCTGTGAGAGGTTGAACATGAAGTGGAAAGGACAAGAGAAGGATAAAAGACAGTGAATGAGCTGTTTTCTATAGAACAGAAGGGCACAGTCAGAGAGAACAGAAGCTTCTCGATGGGCAGATCTATTCCACACCCCCAGTGCTCCAGCTCCCATCCCACGAGAGAGTTCCTTGAAAAATGCTGGTGCCACACTTTGTTCAGATCAACTGAACAACTTCAGCCTTGCACAGGGCTTTGAAAGGCACCACGTGCCCTGCCAGAGGTGTGAGAGATGGCCTTGGGATGCTCCTGCTGCTGCTGCTGCTGCAGACAAGGCAGAGGACATTGAAGATCAGTCTGTTTTAAGAACCTCCCTTTCCCTCTGGAAGGGCTTCCCAACAACAAGCCAAGAGCACTGTAAAATTTGGTCCTTCTAATAGACTGAATTTACTCACAGAGATGAAGAGAAGGAAGAAGTCAGAAAAGGGGGTTTCTACTAACAAACGAGTTAATGTTTTTAGCAGTGTGAATAATAGAACGGCCTGGGATGAAAGGGACCTCAAAGCCCACCCAGTGCCACCCCCTGCCATGGGCAGGGACACCTTCCCCCAGCCCAGGTTGCTCCAAGCCCTGTCCAACCTGGCCTTGGACACTCCCAGGGCTGGGGCAGCCACAGCTTCTGTGGGCAGTGTGTTCCCAGGTAGAAAGTCTGTAGACAAAGAGGTTGTGGAGCTGCTCCAGTGGGTGCCTGGCCCAGAACATTTGCTGTACAGACACTCCCAGCAGCACCAGAAGCAATGGTTGGAAGAAACCTCAGGAGGGCTCCAGGCCAAGCTCGTGCTCAGTCTGGGACTAGGCCAGTGAGAGAGAAGGGCAGCCATGGCTCTGTGTCCCCAAATGCTGCCCTCCAAGATGCCCCCCTGGGTGCTTACAGTGCTCCCAGTGAAGAAGATGATTTACTTTTGTATCTGTCCAAGCAGAACCTCCCAGCCTGCAGTTTGTCAGGCTGACATCCCCTTCCCCACTAAATCACGTCCTCAAGTGCCACATCCACGTGTGTTTTGCACACTTGCAGGGATGGGATTCTCCCATTTCCCTGGGCAGCCTGTGGCAAGGCTTGATAACCCTTTATCTGATTGGGTTTTCCCCCCCTAATATCCAAATTAAACCACCCCTGGTGCAACTTCGGGCTGTTTCTTCGTGTCCTGTCACTTGTTACCTGGGAGAAGAGACCAACCCCAACCTGGTTACAGCCCTTATTCCACTGCCCAGGACACATTGGCTCTGCCATCTCCCAGCTGGACAAACCCCCCACCTTCCCTCACTCATGTGCTCCGGGGCCAGAATCCCAGCTCTGGGTGGAGAAGAACTTGCAGAGAGCTCTAAAAATGCTTCTACAACAGACCAAGCCTTGCCCAAGGCCCCATCCCATCAATATCTCTGCCAAAGGCACAGGTAAGAGCAGAGTGCTGCAGTGCCCCAGCATGGCCTGACTCAGCCTGGCACTGCCCATGCCCATGTCAAGCTCCCCAGGATCTGGGGAATTTGGGGAGGAGGAGGGTGAGCAAAGCTGTGATTCAGCAGCTCTGGTTTCCAAGTGTGGATCAGCACCAATGTGGGGAAATGTCAGTGACAGAAGGACTTGCTCCAAACTCAGTGCCTTGTCCTGCTTTCTGTGAGAAACCAGAGCACAGAACACGAGAAACTGAAATTCCCGGGAATGCTGCCACATATTGTGCTCTGCCAGAGCCAGGGCCTTGGAGCAATGGTTGGATTGGAGGCACCTCTCCCAGCTGAGCATGACACAATGGCCAATGCTGAATTCAGTGGGTTCTCAGTGCAAGTGCTTATATAAAACCTCACTGTGGACTCTTGATGTGATTTATTTAAAATATCTCTTCAGAACTTTGGCTGCTGCTGCTTTGAGAAGTCTCTTGGTTGATGTTAACAAGGGAGACTCTGAAAAATTGCTTTTTTCTCACCAAATGACAGACGTATTCAGAGATGATAGTCTCTCTCTCTCTCCCTGAACGACATGTTGCAGAATTAAGAAAGCTCTAATTGCAAGTAAAAAGTCTGTATTATATAAATTAACACTAAAATTTTCATTAGTCAACAATTTTAATTGCATTTATTAGGAGTGATGGTATTAATAAGAGATGCTGCTATTTAAAAGCCAGTGGAGTGAAAGCTATCTCAATCAGTAATCTTTCTGTGAATATTAATTGCTTTTCAATACCTCTGCTGGGAATTTTTCCAAGAAACTTAGTCCAACAGTGACATATCGCTGTTCCCAAGCAGGAATGTCACGTTGGGGCAGCAGATGGGAACTGCACATCAACCTGTGCAACGTGGCTATTTTTGTCCACATAATGAAGAGTACATTTGTCACTTGGAGTTGTCATGGAAATTGAGAGAGACAAAAAACATTGGTCTAAATGCAACCTGATCCAAAGGGCTGGAGGACTCACAGTCCTGGCTTTGCAACCCACACCACGATCATCTCTGACGGCTTCGAGCAGGAGGGGCTGCGTTTGTATCTCAGGATGAGGCTCTGCCAGCAAAACAGGGCTCTTCACACCATGTCAAGGCAAGGATCATTGTCTTGTCAGGGAAAACGGGTTTTCATTCACTGAAGCACAGACAAGTTGCTTTATCACTTCAGTTTTCTTTGGCAGCCTCTCCTCGGAGTCAGCACCAGCTGCTCTGGAGCCGGGGTGGCAGGAGCTCTGGGGGCTCACACTTCACACCTGCAGAGCCCCCTCATCCCCCCAGCTGGAGGGAACACAACCCAACCCCAGCCCTGAGACTGGAGTGCTGTTTCCATGGCAGAGCAGCCCAGGGTGTCCCTGTCACACAGTCCTGAGAGCCCCTGAAGGGCCACAGGGACCCCCGGGGGGACACAGAGGAGGTGGAACCCCCAGAACCCACCACATGGGCCGAGTGCTTAGAGAGAAGAGCAGCTCCAAGTTCTCCCCCAGTGCCAGACACAGCACAAGGAACTTTTGTGAATCCATTAGAGGAACACTTGCTCTTATCACTAAAGGCAATTTTTCTAAGGACACCATCTGGTCAAGCTGGCCTAAGGTTTAGGTGTTGCTTCATAAGTTCCTTAAAAAATCTAAATAAATAAATATATTATGTCCATGTTTTCTTCCCTTTGGCTCTGAAGGAATTTATCCTTAAAAAAAAGACAAAGACTGCTTTGTAATTTACAATATTTCCACAGTTCAAAACACCCTGACCATGAGCACAGGACTTGAGAACAGCTCTGGGGCAAGGCAAGACAAAATCACCTCCTTGCTGTGCCCTGAACTGACACAAAGAACATGGAAAAAGATTCCGAGCAAGCGAAGCCAGTGCTGCCAGAACACTCCTAACAGCACGTTACCCCCCCAAGCAGCCATAAGACTGGCTTCTAAAAGACGTAATGAAATCCAAATAAAAGAATGTGAGGGGTTTTGTAAAAGTCATCCTTATCCTTTGAGGCTACAGGTTATGCCTGATTTGTACTTTCAGTCTTAGCCCCTTGTATATCTTGCTTTTCTTTAAAAAAATTAACCATCTACTTTAAAAAATGAGGTTTCCGTGGAACACACTGTACATCAAACATCTCTCTATAAAAATCACACAACTTGACAACACTGGAAAGAAATTATATTCAATATTCTCACAGTTTTAATAATCTGTGAGAGGGTTAAATCCTGGCAATTAATCACAATTTCATTTGCAGAACTCAGGTGTGGTTTTACGAGTTGTGCTACACAGTTTCTAAGCAGAGCAGGATCCACAGCTGAGAAGTTCATTTTCTCAGCAGTTGGGCAGCTGACCCTGATCTCCTGTGACCTGCTCCAAGGGATGGCCCCAGCGGCAGGCTGGGACGGGTAAGCTGCTGGCTGGGCTGTAAATCTGGGACTGAGTCAGTCACTTCATGCCATAAAAGCCCAGCCCTGTTTCACACAGGCAGGTCCTCCCACCATGACCCTTCCTGGGGTGTGTGAGGGGACATTCCACCCTCAGCTCACCCTGGGGACTCCTCTCAAGGTCATTCCTCAAGACTGAGAGAATGATATCTCCCCAAGAGAGTTGGTCTGGGTGAGTTACATTGATCTCTAATTAATCATCTAATTAACAATTATTTCTCTTGCTAGTTTTATTATAATTACTTCAATAATTGCTTTAATATAGTGCACTGTCCTATAGTATACTACACTCCTCGTAGTGTTAGCTTTTATATTGTGTAGTAAATAATTCCAAGATCTTTTGTCTGATCATTTGTAACACTAAATGATTCATTTTATGTAAATATTCTCAGTTTGCCATCATTAATACCTGCAGGACAAAGTGATTCAATAAATTTAACCCGCTGTCAAAGTCAGGGGCTAAGGTTGGACCCAGCCACACTCGGGCTCCTCACTGGGAAGGAGTTTAGGCTTGTGAAATAAACTCTGCCTAAAGGTTCCCCCTCCCTGCAAGGCCAGGCCTGGAGGCTGAGGGACAGCAGGAGGGGAATCCTTCCAGGTGTCAGTGGGGTTTGCAGCAAAGCTGCCCAGGCTCACCCGAGCAGCACAATCCCAGCACCAGCATCAGAGTCCGAGTCTGGACTGAGCCCAGGAACACAGAGCACCCGAGCTGTGCCGTGTCCCCCTGGCCTGGCCGAGTGTTGCAGAGCTTCACCAGCCAGAGGGATGCAGCTCCAGGCAGGTCTGGGATGGTCCCACACTTGGGCTTGAGCAGCTTGGAGCAGCTTGAGCAGTCTGAAGCAGCTCCTGAGTGAACTTTTGCCCCAGGGTTGAAGCAGAGCAGTCATGAATGCCAGAGCCCTGGGGCCAACCTCATGCACAGCAGCCTGGAGGGAGGCTCTGGGAGAGGGGTCAGTGGCTTCTCCCAGACAACCAGCAATGGGACAGAGGGAAATGCCTCAAGCTGTGCCAAGGGAGGTTCAGATTGGATATCAGGAAAAATCTCTGTACTGAAAGAGTGGGTCAGGCTCGGGACAGGCTGCCAGGGCAGCGGTGGAGTCACCACCCCTGGGGTGTCCCAAAGCTGGCACTTTGTTACGTGGCTCAGTGGCCATGGGGTGTTGGTCACAGGCTGGGCTCGGTGATCTTGGAGGTCTTTTCCAACCTGAATGACTCTGTGATTCTGTCAACTCCCAAGCACTTTGCAAAGGTTTAACACCGGCCCCATGCACCACTTATGAAGGGGTTTGTGAATATTGTTAATTTCTTTCCTTCATTTTCTGCAGCTGGTACAAAAGTCTTTAGGAAAACCAGCATCCCCACAGCTGGAGAGTGACAGCCCCTGGAAGAATGGCAAAGTCAGACCTGCACCTGGCTTCCACTGATAGATTGGATCATTCAGGAAGGAGACATATAGGCAGATGAATTGCTCCATTTGAATACTACTGTTAACTAGAAGAATTAATGTAGCAGATGATGGATTATTTCCCATCTCTCCCATCCTATGTTTTGGGATGTATTATTCATTCACTGAAGGTGTTATTTTCTGTTTAGCTGCATCACCTGAATAATTTAGCTCATAAGAAAAATCTCTACCAAAGGTGAAAATAAAGATTTGATGGGTTTGCCAAACTTCAATCACCTCTCAACACAAAAATGTTATTTCAACGCTCCTTATTTCTATCAGAAAAGTAGACTGACAAGCTCAGGGCACTGAATGCCCCTGGCTCCCTTTGAATTCCTTGTGCTTCTAAATTCTACTGGGGTTAAAAGGTGCCACAACCTGGCACTGTACAGAGCCATCCTGTTTGTCTGCAGGATCCTTCCTGGAGCATCACAGCAAGTGGACACCCTGTAGTTGGACACCAGAAGCAGTTTGAGAAGTGATGGGTTGCATCTCTACCTTTCCCTGGAAAATTTCCTGTGAAACCTGTATCATAAATCAGAAGACAGCGACTTCAGCACTCAGCTCCTTCCTACAGTACATTCTTACAGTCAGTCCCCCTGGCCAGGAAAGGTCAGTGACAGAAATGAGGCTTAGTCACAGTATTTGTATTCTTGTTGCTTAGAACCACCCACTGATTCTTCCTCATTTTGCCCAAGATGTTTCCCAGCCAGGTTCGTGGTGACATTTTCCCTCATTTTCTGCAAAGGTTGTTCAGGTGGGTTTTTGAGAGTGGGGCTGGCAAAGTCAGGCTGTTCTGCCAAGCCACACTCTCAGTCTTTCCCCTTCACTCTTGGATACTCCTCAGCAAACTGGGGATACACAACCAGAACCAGAAGCTGGTCATGGATCCCCAGTGACAGCTGAAAGGTGGTATTTGTGTATTCCCTGGCTTTGGCTGTTATAAATCCCAGATGGGCCAATGCACAGCAAAACTGAAAGAAGAAACATGTCTCATGGACCAGAAGAACTCAGTTGAAGCATCTGTTCCATGTGTCACCTGCTGGAAAGCTCTCCAGGCCTAAGGTTCTGTGTTCTGATACACACACTATTGGCTGGTCCCTTGATGAGGCTTCTCACAGCTCCTCATGGTCATGGTCCCACCCAAGGTTTCCCGGTGGCACTGCAGCAGAACTGGCCTCAAGAACAGGCACCCAGCCCAGAAGAGGGAACAAGCTGCCCATTCCCTGCCATCCTCCCCTTATGTGGTCACAGACCTGCTCAAAGAACCACAGGAATGGAGACTGCAGCAATCTGTGCCAGCCCTTCACTGTGTCACAGAGACTGTCCACGTGTCTGCTGGGAATGTACCTTGCTCTGCCTTTTACTGATACACAAACCAAACTGCTTTCTGCCCTCCACAGGACACTGTTGGAACATTGGACCATCCTGTTCCCTCAGACATCCTCCTCCTCCTCTCTGCCCTTGGCCTCTCCTCCCATAGTCATGTTTCCAGCTGTCTGACACTTCTCACTGCTCCCCTCTATCCCGTCTCCAGACGGTCCACATCCTTCCTACAGTGCAGCTCTCAAAGATCAGACCACACTGCAGCAGATCCTTGGCCAGCTCTGAGTGAAGGGCAGAGCCCCAGGGCTCCTCTTCAGGTACTGTGGTCCTGATGCTCTGGGATCACACCATGAGAAGGATACACAGGCCATGGGAGCTTCCACAAAGGTCACCTTGTGTGCCCCAACACAGGAAAACCTTGGTGTTACCATCAGGGCTCCAGAGACTGCTCCCAATTGGAATCAAGCAGTTGTTTGTGGGAACCACCATGCCAGGGAGGGGACACAGCAATGGGGAGCTCCAAAGGTCCTGCATCTCAGAGTCAGGGAGTTATTTAGGTTAGAAATTACCTCCAAATGTCCAGCATCACCCTGTCCTCAAATGCCACATCCACACAGCTGTTGAATCCCTCCAGGGATGGGGATTCCACCATCTCCCTGGGCAGCTGTGCAAATGCTTGATAACCCTTTCCATGAAGAAATTGTCCTTAATATACAATCTAAACCTTCCCTGGNGGCCCCTCTGCCCCAGCCCAGAGCTGCAGGGGGTTGGTGTGACCCCAGGGCAGGATGAGGCCACTCCTTCCCTTTCCTTCCATTTAGAGGTGACAGAACTGGTACATCCAAGATGCCCAGGTGAGAGCAGGCTTTATGTGGGGGTGCACTGGGAGTGAAAGACAGAGCCTGTAGAGGCAGCCAGGAAAACTCAATTTCCACTCTACAATCAAACCCACAAAGTGCATCTTTAAATATTTGATGTGATCACAATCTCTGCTGTATTTCAGATAAGCATCAGATCGTTTGCCAGCAGGTTTAAAATGAAAAGGGGGAAAAAACCCATTCTCAAGTAGCATTTCTGTGAGACATTGGGAATATTTCTCTGAGACTTGATACAGAGGACAGGAGAATGGGCTTAGGAAACTTCTAGATGAGGGCAGATAAGTGTCCATTGAAGTGTCACAATCAATGTTTTCTAAGATGCACTAAAAGGCTTTACATCTGAAGAAGGGAGTTAATGGAAGATATTCAATTAAGGCTATGATTTTCTGGCATACTAATAATTCTAAGTGTGGAAGGGAAGCTGAGCTGCAGCCTTTGCTGTCTGACCAGCCTGATCAGAGGATTGTGCACAGAGAGCACAGTGTATGCAGCTGATTGTGTCACAGTGAATCTTTGAAAAGAATGAAAAACTTCCATGTCTAAAAAGTACAAAAAGTGAAAGTTGGAGGAGAGATTTCTGCTCTTTTGTCCAAAAAATTCCATTTTCTTAAAGGCAAAATATATGATTCGGTGTTTTATCTCATAAGCCACATGCAATCTTATCATCTGCATTCTGCAGAATTATAAATATGGAGTTAATATACTACTTTGTCTAGTGCTGTTCTCCTCCTCAAAAGCTGAATTCAGTATTTAGAGCTCATTATTCCACATCACATTTATTAAACAATGCCCTTTCAGCGGGGTTTTCATATCTACATAATGAAAATTCCTCCTCTTCAGAAAAAGATGATGGAAATGATTGGGATGAAGGAGTAATCCGAGTTGGCCAGGTGTATTCTTGCTGGGTATTAACTTGCTGCACTTATCCCACGGGACACATCTGCACCAGTGAGGAAGAGGCACAGGAAATACCACAAAGGAAATGAGGCTTGGGAAATGTGTACCCAATCCTCGGAGCTCGGGCACTGCCTGGAACAGCCTGGCAGGGTGAGAGCCATGGGCAGCTCCGGGAATGTGGGAGCTGCAGGAGGGCAGCAGGGACACAACTCCCCAGGGTGGAGCTGGAGCACAGGAGAGCCTGGCAGGAGGGACCTCTGGGACACAGGGAAAGCCGTGAGGTGGGGCTGGGTCAGCTCTGCCTCGGGGGCCGCTTGGCTGCTCCCCGTATGGGCTGAGCAGTTCAGAGCCCACTCCACAGTCCTGCTGAGCCTCTTCCAGCTCAGAACATCCTGTGCTTGTGGGATTCCTCCCACCCCCAGCCACGCTGTGTGGCCAGAGAACAACCCTCACCTTCTCAAAGGGACTGGTTTTGGCCAAGACAACCATGCCAATGAAGACCACAAGGGCGTGGCCACTGGATTTATCTGTAGTGGCGAATCCCCAGCAGACCTGGGCTCCACTCTGGGGATGTTCAGATGGTCTTTCTCAGGCACATACAAAGTTCACCTCTGCTGAACCCTTTGAACCACCACCCTGGGCTGAACAGATGTGATTGAGCCTCATGTGAGGCTTTGCCTAAGCCAAGAAGCCCCACTGGTGGGCACATGGTGGTAGCTCAGGACTAAACCATGGCCATGAGCCCACCAAGCTGTTGCAGAGCTCAGGCTGTCCCAGAGGGTGGGGGTGTCAGAGCAGCACTCCTGTACAGGGGGGGGCATGACATGCACTCCTCTGTCCCCTGCTCATCTGCCCCTGGGTCTGTGCCTACAGAAGATGTCCAGGCACAAGCTCATGAGGAGCTGCACAATTCACAAGCATCCTCCTGGCTCACATTTGACTTCAGTGAAGTCTCCTGCTCTCAGGAATGCCTGGACACAGCCCAGGGGTGGGACACTCCAGGGGCTGCCCAAAGGGAACAACAGTGAGGTCACCCTGGTCTGGGAGTTGAGGGGAGTTTTGCTGGATGGATTCAGGTGCTGCCAGGGCCAGGAAACCACTGCTGGCCCATTTCACTTGTTAGTCTGGACAGAGTCTGAAAGACCAAACCAGCTTAAACCCCACTGATGTCGTTTCTATATCCATGCTGAGAGCAGAACCACAGCAGGAGCTGTCTGTCCTAGACCTGGGGTTAACTAAGGCTGGCTCAACAGGCAGCCTGGGCTTCACACAGGGTTAAAGAGACCACAGGGCATCAATTCAGAGAATACTCAGCTCCCATCTGGGTATCAACACCTTCATCTTATGACACTGGAGACCTTCCAGTGAAGGCAAGAAGGAAAAAAAAGAGGAAAAACCCTCCAGAGGCCAATCTCTGCATATTCTTTGTTAGTGCCATCACAAAGGAGAATATTCAAATGGCCATTTGCACATGGCTGTGGCCTGAGGGCCTGGGCAGTTCCAGCAGCAGCATCTCTGGGGTGTAAGGTGTGTCCACACATTTACTGGTGAGGAAACCACTGGTGGAGTCAGGAGAAATGGCCAACCTTGCACGAACACAAAAGGTGTTCTCAGAAGCACCAACAGAAATAAAACTTTCAAGGCAGGCACTGAGAACACAGAGGGGGAGGAGGGTAGAACAGGCTGTAATAAAGGAAATTGAAAAGAGACAGAAAATCTCATTAGGAGTAAAAGAAAACTTTGGCCTTCCCCAGAGGTCACTGCTTTGTACCTGCACACACAGCCCTCGGGACTGAAATGGCCAGGTTACTGACTCCAAAGGCAGGCACTGGCCGAGGCAGGGCTGGCACTGCAGGGCAGGATTCTGGCCCCTCCCTGCTCTCAACCAGCCCTGCCTGGCTCAGAGGCACCACTCGCAGGGGTGTGAAAGGCTGTGGCCTTTGCAGCTGGTGCTCCTCAGGCACCCTTTCCTGCCAAACACCCCACTGAGGAACTCCACCAAGCCATAGCCCAGAGCAGTTTCTCTCCACTCCTCCTTAGCTTGAATTCAAATCCTGTTTCAGGCTTAAAGAAGCACCGGAGAGCCTGAAATGTCCCTGTTTTCCCCAAGTCAATCAGCACATCTAATCAAAGCCATTCCTTTCCCCTACAAACCTTCTGGCCAGTACGTGGGGTTCTTCATTCAGTGTTAAATATTGAGCCTCCCCAGAATACACTTTACAGCAAAAGGCTCTGTGGAACTTTGTTTTAAACTTTAAAAAAAGCTGGTAAACTAAATCATAAACGTGTGTCAGATGCTCCAGTACCACGAGCTGAAAACAGCAGCACAACTGCAAAGGACCATTGGCCTATATATATAATTAATCATCCCACAACAATAAATAATAAGCCGAGTCACACAAGGCCACTTGCATGCCCAGAGTCCTCAACATTTAATGAGGTTTCTTTTGAAGTTAATGTGCCCAAAATGGGAGGCTCAGAACGAGCCACAAATATCAATATTGATTTCTTTTGGCACTATCTTGGCCAGAAGCCCCTGGCAAGAGGAGGCCTTTGGGCTGGAGCATTTTCAGTGTTTCTGTGAAAAATTAGCAGAATGTTAAATTTCACTCTGAATTTGAAATATGAATCTGAAATGTACTTTGCTCAAGCTTTGTTGAAGAAACAATTTATTATAGCACTTAATCTTCCTGATGAAAGAAAAGGAGATTTTAGCCTGCTAATAAGCTGTGTAGAAGCCATGACTAATTAACCTAATTATAGCAGTCTGTGACAAAATGTGATTGTATTAAACCAATGCCTCAAGTAACTGGAATTGCCAAAAACTCAAAGGCTAATAAACCAACAGACATTAACAGAACATAAACACTAATAAAGTTGATACCAACCATATTATTTATAGCAAAATCTATAGTACAATCATCACAAAAGACACTCTGAAGGGTATTCAGAATCTGAGAAAGTAGAATTCTCTGTGTGAAAATCCTGAAATACATGGAATTCATACGGATCCTTGGGCAGGGGGAGCTGTGCATCTCCTGGGGCCGGGGGTGCAGGCTGAGGCTGGAGACACCTGAGGTGTGCAGCCCCCTGGCAACCTGCCCCAGCTGGGCAGGAGATGCAGTTCTGGTCATCACACCCTTCCCATCTCAGCCACAAAGCCCAGGGACTCAGCAGGGAAGGGGAAGCTGAGTGGAAAGGGCTCCTCTCAGAGAGTCACCTGGGAAGGGACTTGAGGTGACAGCCCACCCTCAACTGCTGCCCACCTCGGAATTAGCCTCCAGGTATTCCCCCATGCAGTGACTACATGATAAATACCCCACACTGTGAGTTTGGGGTG
>VXBX01000009.1:0-22436 GCA_013400415.1 Scytalopus superciliaris
CTGCATTTTAAAAAAGTGGGTGGGTGGTTAGGTGAAAGCTCAGGCATCTCAGTTAGCTTCTTATGTCCTAAACCAGCCTCTAGAAGAAATACTTAATTACAAAGATAACCAAACAGAACATAAAACAGACTGTCAGCCTTTTTTTTTTTTCTTTCTTTTTTTTTTTTTAAAAGGCTTACCTCTCTTCCAGTAAGCACATGCCTTGCCAGTTTCACTTTGGCAAAATTTCCTTTTCCTATTGTTTTCAGTAAGCGGTAATTTCCAATGTGAGGATGCTCTTCATTTGTAGATGTAATGGAGTTTCTACATCGGGGGATATTTTGTCTGCTACTTGACTTGATAGGCTGGACATGTGGCTCTGTGTATCCATCCACAGAGGTATGCTGGAAGGCAAATAAAATAGTTGGGAATTTAGCTACTTGGATTTTAGACAATTGAAATAGAATAGACTAGAAGCATAAGAAGGTGTAGGGGAGAGTAACTTAATTACTTTTACAATATAACTGATAACTTTGGACAGCAGCCTAAGGGGAACATGCTGTCTTTGGGCAGAGTTTGATGCACATCTCATTAAAAAAAGACTACAGAAAGGTTTCACCAGCTCCAAAAGTAAAACTAGAGACACCTAGGCAGTAATTAACAAACCATCACAGATCATTTTAAAATATGCAAAAATACACAATATAGCACTATGTTGCTTGTCTAATCAGAATCTAATTTAGTCTTTTAAAAATACACAGTAAAAAATACACTTGTACTTCGGTATATTTGGAAACAAGGTTTTACTCTATTTTTTTCTTATCTTTCTTCACTCAAATAACATTACAAATTTTTCTTTCAAGTAAGCTTTTCTCTCCAAACATGTTGGTATCTTTTTGTAAGTCAGAGAAGTTCTCATTTGAGCAACAACCTACATTTTTATTTAAAAACAGCTATTCTTTAAAATTCCATGATATCTCATAAAATATTTTAAATCTCAAAGAATCTGAAGAACTAAAAGGAAGTTATTTTTAATGCATGCCAACACATCATCCCACATTAGATGTTAGTCACTGAAATCTGCAGTGCATCTGTACTCTAACTTCCAAGTACATAAGGGGCAAGATACAGAGGGGGCTTGGAAATGTTCCAAGCAGAAATCAAAGCAATGAAAAATATCAAAGGGGTGGAAAGTGTTTCAGTATTTCATATACTTTCTAACAGTGGCATATGGGTACAAATGTTGAACAGGTAAAATTTAGCTTCTGATATTTTAAGATATAGATTTTTAAGACTGGCAAATCCTGGTAGAAACAGTGTCTTCCCAGACCAATTTTTAGATTTTAAAACAGAAGGGCATGCGTACTCCCTAGCTAAGCATAAAGCATCAACAAAACTCAAGAGATGCCTTAATATCTTCCCATTAGTGATTGCCTCAATCAAAAAGTGGCTGTCTTTGTACAGAGCACTAAGTGAGCCTGTTTCCAGATCCCCCACCTTAGGCTGAAAGCAGAGTCTGAGGGCAGCCAGAGGCTTCACTGTTTCTCCCAATACCCAACCTAATGATTTTCTATGCTGATCTCACCCATAATTCCTTATGGAATTAATTATTTTACTATACAAAACAGAATTTACAGCAGTATTTCCAGCTTCAGTGTGCATTTATTACAGACTGAAGTCAATCCCCTCCTGTATAAACACTCAAGTTTACAGATAGCCCCACTGAACCAGGCGAGATTATTTCAGGACATAAGCACTAGTGGAACTGGGAATACTATCAAACAGCTGCAACACAACTGGAAAAAAACAAGGAGTATACCACAAACAGAATGTTCTTCCCAAATGTAGCACAACTCTGCTTACATCACCTCCAGCATTATTAATTATTCACTACGGCCAGGAAAACGGCCCTAAATATAATTTTGTTTGTTTTTTCATTACCTGAGTCTCTCTGCAAAACACTACTGTACTCCCACTCTGCTAAACTGTTTTCCAAATTACTGGAGAACCAAGCAAGCCAGGCATGTTTAGATTCTCTGTATCAGACAAATTTATTCAGCCATGAAATAACATGCTAGTAATAGTATTTACCCTTTAGAAGCACATCATTAAAATATTTTCTGTAGACTTGGAAAGAGAAGATCAGAAGGACAGCTCCAGGCATGAAAGCCTTGAAACATTCCTTCAAAATCGGACACTAGTCCCATATGTGATAAGCCACAGCCCAAATAAAAGTCTCCCCTAAAAATGCATCCTGCAAGATCAGTATCTGTATGGTGCTAATAATGACTGTTTTAGCCCTACCTGGAAACCCATCTGGAGCTACAGCACTGTGCTATACAAGCAAGTTTTAGAAATCTTTGAGCATGTTTATGCAGGGAATTACATCTTCACTACAAGAAACACAGTGCCTACCACAAGCATTAGCAACCCTAATATCAATTGCCAAACTCATATGTTCCACAGGATTAGCCCACTCCCAGTAGACAGTTAAAGGGATCTCTTAGATAAATTGTTGGATAGGCAAGTTAAACAAATGCCATGGACAAAGAATAAGATGGCTTCACAGGACAGATCATTTTAATGCAGATTTAACAGGGAAAGCATTATTTAATCGTAATTACAATATAACACAGTAACAAATCTGAAGATGAAAGAAAGGTAACAAGGTTCATGGTCACGATGATTCTGGATTTTGGTCTTATTGTGACAGAAAAACTAAGCCACTCTGGATGGTTCCTAATTATTCCCTCGTAAGCAGATTATCTTCAGAGTCAACCATTCTCCCCAGCTATGCCCAAGGAGGACAGAAATCATGCATAAAGAAGGTCAAGTTTCCTAGTTTGTGAGCCACATATAAATAAATAAATACAATTTCTGAATTTGAACAACACTGAATGAAATTCAGATTTTTCTTAAGTCTTGTAACAGGCCTCTCTTGCACATCAACAGCTTGCTACTGCTGGAAAGTACACAGGAATTTAAAGTAGAAACTCAACTTTAGAAATTAGCACTCGATAAAACTGAAACAAAAGATTAAGAAGTTGGGGGGGGAAATCAAAGTCAAACAACAGTATTTCAGAGACTATTTCCAAACAGTACTAACACTGAATTTCACAGAAGCACGCAAAATCCACACTGTCTAGAAAGACAGGCTACATAGTCTGAAGACTCCTCTGATGCATTACAATACATTCATTCATTATGCATCAGCTACTATGTGGCTATTTAAAATGTCACTTTAGTAGAACAGTCTCTATAAACTCTCAGAAAATTTTTCAGGGTCTTGGAAACAAGGGGATTGTAAAAACCAACACTCTTCTTGAAGTACACTGCCATCTAAAAACAATTCTAGCTAACAACTTGCATTTCCCACACAGGATTTTAATTAGGGATTCTATTATTTCTCTAGATACCCTGATAACATATCTTAATATAGGTATAATGTAGTGGGAAACACCACTTTATTAGTACATCATAAACATGACTCAGTACATCCAGTTTATGTCAGCGTAAAATAATGTGTCTAGAAATAAACACAAAGTTAGATGTTTCTTAAAATGCATTTCTAAACAAAAACAAGGTGCGGCAGTAACAGAAGTTTAAAGCTGAAACCGTTTATTAGATCAGCCATTTAGGTATTTTGCACACTAATCAAGTATTTAAAAATAAGAAAATAAAACCTCATGCGAAAAAATCCACCATGTTTTCAGAAATCTCAAAAAAGTACTTCTAGCATTCTGTTTTAAACTGTGACTGAAGAGAGCTTGATTAACACTTATTACTCCCAATTAGGTTTGTTTCTGACATGTTCCATCAGAATTATTACCAATGGCACTAAAATCACAAGGGAGTTAACCTGACCACTGCTTCCCCAAGACGCAAAGCTGTAATTGTCTTTGTTTACCCAAGGTTAACTTTGCCAAAGCAAGATGACCCGATGGCCAGACACACTATCTTTGAGAAGGTGCACAAGAACTAACCCCACCAAGTAGGTACAAAGTGTGGGCTCCACTGCTTTACATGTCCACTTACTAGCCACTGGAGTAGTATTCTCATGGATTATACACTGTAACTTAGAGCATCACCTAAATTAAATGATCTTACAGTTTAAAGAATTCCCCAAAACCATTCCGGCCACCAATCCACAGAGCCTTTGTCAATCAAACAACATTGAAGGCCTCTATCGTCCTTCAGAGTAAGAGGGTAATTTCCATGCACTGATTTGCCTGCAAACACACCATACTTGATTAAACAAACCTCTTAATCCTGAATTTTCCCCCTCTTGAACTATCAGAAGGCAAATTCCTTGGTAGTCAGCCCATGGAAGGAAAGTAGGCACATGCAGTGCTAGAAAAGGCACATCGTCACACTTCCTCTCTCAATAGTGTATCCTGTTCAGGACTTAAGCATCTTGCAGCAAATTTTTATATTCACAACTCCTAACATTTTCAAGCATGTGCCATACACATGAGCATTTGTAACAGCTGTCATACTCTGTAAACAAGCAAATATTTTTCACAATAGGTAGCCCAGACGGAGGGAGTCTGAAGGACTGAGAATGCTTCTAAATTGCTCTGATCTGCAACAGCTTTGACAATACAGGAAAAGGAAAGAGGAGAGAGGTGTGAATTGATGTCCTGGATGTCCAGTTGTTTTCATGCTTGAACTGCTTGCTGCCTGCAACTACTCCTTTAGGACCTAGGAGCTTCTACCAAGCAACCTGAAGCAAGTCTTTTGCTGAAGTAACAATCAAACTAAACTGGAAGAGTAAAATATTTTGAAAGCTCTCGGTAAACCTCAATGTAGAAACCAACAGAGATGTTCAGACTGGACAGTTCTGCATACATATGAAGAGCATCCAGAGGTCCAGGCGTACAGGCAGGACACAAGGTGCACCTGATCAAGATTATAGTACCTGATCCCTCAGTTTGCATCAGAAAAAGGAGACTCCTCCTCCAGGTAAATCTCACATACGCACAAAACAACAGCTTACTCTTGCCACATGTATCTACCACACCATACTACAATTACTAAAGCACCTCTGGTCCAAATCAAAACATTACCAGTGCACTAATTCTTCCTCTCTCTCAGACATGTGACGAAGTGCTTTGGAAGGAGCAATTAAAGAGACCGAATGGATGTACACACGATTTTTTCATAATTTCTTATCAGCAATTAAATGCAAACTAGATTGGGAATGCATGATAGAAACTTTGCTACTAAAAAAAAAAAATAAATCAAAAAGCAACCGACCTTCTCCATTGAAACAGGAGATTACATGTAGGACTAAGCTCAGAAAAACTCAAGCAACAAACACACAGAGTGAGGAAAGAAGTACATATAGATTTTAAATCAGATACCAGGGTCAATGCATGGCAGAGACAGAAGAGAATCAGACAAAACTGTGACAAAATTTAACATGTATCCATACCCTGGGCCTGCTTATGCATGCTTTCCAGAAGAGCATGAAGAAAATAATCAAATAAATGCATGTGATTCTTCTGTGTAGATCAGATTTACATAATATGTAGAAATTCCAGGCATGAACTTTTGAAAGAGCTTGAAGCTATCAGCAATAAGATACAAGGATTTTGAATAAAGCTGACCTCAGTCAAGCACATGCAAACATTTCATTAACTGATGTTGCAACTCTGAAAAGCATTTTATAAAACTTTCTCAAGATAGAGAATCTATAGGCAATATACAGTATTAGAAGTTCAGTACACAGTATTAAAAGGGATACTGAACAAAATAACTTCCCCCTTATTCTTTTTTTGCATCTCTTTCCTTTTCTTCCCAGCTGCAATATTCTGTATTTCACAAAAACTTCAAAGCTAATAGCAAAACATTTCTATTGCAAGGTGAAATACAACCCCTTAATGCCAACAGACAATAAAGTTCCCTTTCTAAAAGCAGTCACATTCAGTGGTGAAAGATAAACTTATGCTGAACACTGATTAAAATGTTATTGTGTGCTTGTTAGAATGCAATCTAAAGCCCCTTAGAAGTTTTGGTGGATTTTTTGTTTTGTTTGAGAAGTTTTTTTGTTTGTTTGTCTTTTAAGTGCTTAACATAGACTAACATGTGAGACACATCAGAAATAAGTTTGCACACTTAAAGACAGAATTGGCTTTCTACTCAGAAACTACACTCGATGCAATGTTTATAGCTCCACACTTGAAGCAAACTAGGATAGAAAACAGCCCATCTATCAGTGCAGCACAAGACACAGCTAGTAAGAGTTTCAGAGCTTCAAATACAAGGATCTTTAGAATATTTCTAATTTTCATATGGTGACACCAACCTGTATTAATCCTGTGCATGTTCTATTACTCTCGCTCTCTTTTTTTTGTTTTCAAACACAGCACTAATGCCATATGGAAGGGTGGAGTTCATTATCACATGGAATCACAGATCCTTTTTATTTAAAGAAAAAAAAAAAAAAAAAAAAAAAAGCGCTGGCCCATCCCTGAGATGTCAGTCAAAACATTTCAGAAAAACAAATACCTTCATAGCATTAAATCAGGTCTTGCAACCTGAGCTCAGCTAACACGCTTCCTCCTCTCCCTGGGCCTGAAGCCCTCAGCCCGGCCAGGCACGCAGGTGCAGCAGAACAGGACCTTCCTGCCTTTGTTCCATTTCATTCAGAATTGGCACAGTTATCTCAACCTGGCACTTTCCTTCCTGACTCATCGCAAACACACAAACAAGATTTTCCAGGGCTAATTCAGGACAGTTAGCCCATATCATCTCCATTAATTGCTACAACAAAACTGAACCCTCCCTGTAGCCCCAGTGAAAACTGAGACAAGCCAGCTAAAAGCTGCTGCAGTGAACCACAGGTGGAGCCAAGGGGAGGGAGAAAACAAAGTTTTTACTAAAATCCTCTCATTTACTCATTTTTATTTGTCATTTGGTACAATAATAGAAGCTACAGTCAGCCCTACCGAGCAAAAGAAGAAAACATTTCTTATCTTGCCAAACTGAAATTGCTTATATTCCTCACTCATGAAACCTAACACAAACCTATTTTTCTGAGGGAAAGGGAGAATGAAGGAGAAAGACTCCTGGACACATTTAAACACAACCTTTCAGAGACAGAGTTCTTTCCACATTTCTTGCCAGCCATTGCTCTTTGCTCAGGAGGTGACCAGTTTAACCTCACTAGACTTTTGACTTATTACATGGAATCTTCAAACCTGCCAGAACAGAGTTCCCAGGGAGCATTCCCAACCCACCCAGGACACCCTGCCAGCACACGGAGATGCAGGCAGCTACAGGGCACTACTGATTCTGAATGCCACAGCACACACAGTTTGCTCAAAAACCCTCAGTGAAACAGAAAGAAAACTACATGCTAATGTTGTTCATTAATTGAACCAACTAAACAAGAACAGGAACACACCCAGAAAGCGAAACTTCTGGCAAAGGAAACTGGCAAGAATTTTTATTGCACTTAAAAATGAGGCAGCCAGGTCATTTTTAACTGGCCTGATGAAAGACAGAAGAGACATGAAACAACTTATGGTTCAGGATCATGTCAAGCATATGGACCTTCTCAGACATTCTCAGTCGTACAAGAAGTAAAAAATGGTTTAATATCAAACTTCAAAAATTAGGAGAATAGGCTGTTTCTAGAGTACAATACGAAAACCTGAGGCATGCCTCCAGACGAGGAAAACAGCAGCAGAAGGCAAGGTTTACTCACAAAAGAGGGACCAGATTAGAGTGTTAAGTGTGTCTGACACAGTCCACCAACCATTCTTCTGGGCCAGCTGAGTTTTTTTACAGAAGCAAAGCATACACACAGCTAATCACGACCAGGCTCTGAATCTCAATTCGTTCCTTCTCTCAAAATTTATAAAGTGGGAATTTTTTCCCCCTATCCATTGCATACCTAAAACAACTCTGGATAAGTCCCCATGTGACTCCATGGCTTCTGAAGCCAAGCCATCACTGCTCACATGTCTGCACCAGCTTACAACCCCATCACCAATGAGGCAGCAGGACGGGCAGCCAAGCCAGACAAACCCTGGCAATTCTTCTGCCAGGGTAACCTCCAGTTCCCTGAGTACATGGACCCCCCCCCCCCNTCCCCCAGACCGCCCCCCCCCCCCCCCCCCCCCAGACAGTTCCACGAGCATCAGCACAGGCCTAAGGAGGAAGGGGAACACTTGGCACTGGGAAGTCAGCACCACATCAGCTCTATGTTAAGCTCTTGTGGAACCACACTATCAGGACAGGAACAACATGGAAAAGAAAATTGATCACACCACTTTTCTTGATAATCCAGGGGCAAATTGACACCAGTAGTGAAACTTTAGCTAGGGGATACTTATTCCCATTCCACAACAAAGTAAAAACACAGAAGAGCTGGGGGGAAAAAAAGCCCACCAAACACAACAACAAAAAACTCCCAAAACACAAAACCCCAAATGCATCAAAAACAATCCCACAAATAAGTAAATAGACTTGCTTATTTATGTTGATTTCCTGCACTGGGTGTGCAAAAGAGCACACCATGCAAGCCTAGGAAGTTCCCCTGTAGGGATGACATGCATGAGCAAAGGACCCCCAAAAGTCTCTGCTACATGAAAGAAAGTTACATTACTCCTTTAGCAAGGACTGGACAGCATTTCTAAAGGCTTTACATCCCCATTACTGGATTCATCCAGTGGATCCAATGATAAATTCATCAAGACAGATCACCATCTCATTTTGAAGACTATTTTACCTCAAGGTCTTATTAAATTTCTGAAGTCAGCTTCTAAAAAGTGATGAGACGACCAATTAAAATATCCAACCTGATAGTAATACATACTAATTGATGCACACATGTCCTAGAAAAGAAACTGTCTAGGGCAGCGCAGGACTCCACAATGTTTGAGGATCATGTTAAGCTGTGTTTCAAATGCCCAATGTTCAGAAGGATTTTTCAATATTCTCTTGATATATTCCTTTTAAAGATCTTGGAAGTCTAATCTAAAGGGTAAAAAGACCTATCTTAGTATTTACCTTAATACAATACAGTACATACAAAATAAATATAACAAAGTACTTCTCAAAATTAATTTGTTGCCCAACCAGAAAAGGGGAAAAAAGCCCCACAGCAGACTAACAAGGCCTATTTCATGCCCTTCCGACAGGAGCTGCAGACTTCAAGCAAAGGGCATGAACTCCTTTCTGAGCTGGAGAGAACTTTCATGGCCTCTTGCACTAGAGCATACCAGCTTAGTTTCTCCAGCTTCAAGGCTTTATGATATGTGCTGGTCCACCTCTCTCCAACAAGGACTTCTGATGTCATTAACAAGTCTTGCCTGAGCACACTCAAGTGCAGAGCGCCCACCTGACCGCATCTGCCAGGGAGATGGGGTTTTCATATTCAAGCCAGGATATAATCAGACCCAGCATTTTGAAGACTTTTTTCTCATAAGTACTGATATAAAGGTTGACTTTGAGGAGTAATACACATTTTGGCATAGGAAAAAGACACTTTCCTAAGAGGAGGAAGCACCTTAGAGGGCATAGGACACTCCTACCAATGAGCCTGCACTCAAGCAGCAATCAGTTACAATGATTTTATCTACTGAGAACAGTCTAGCAGATGGTAGAAGCTGCAGATAGTTGTAAGGACACCACTAAACGTAGTTTATGCTTTCAGAAGACCAACTATGCCTTACACACATAACAAGATTATGACGATGTACCCAAGCCAACTGGTATAGTGGGACATGCTGAACTCAAACAAAACAAACAGAGCAGAACAAAGAGTGTCTTCTGTTGAGTGCTCTCTATCTTGTGTTTCATGTAAATGTTAATTAACAGGTCAAATACAATGTCCTCAGTTGGGCTGTAGTAACTATTCCACGTTTATGTGGATAATGCTACCCCATACTGCAATTTAGCAAACATATTCCCAACCTCGCACAGATTTATGCTTAACTTTAAGCTGTCCAAACACCGTCTGGCCATTGGACCAGCTCCTATCTAATGATCAAAGAGTGCGCTTTACACAGAGCTCAGACTACAATCTGTGTGGAGCCCCTTATTTCTAAACTTGTGAAACCACGTGCTTCAACCTCTGAGCTTCAATTATTTATTATCACAGACTACTGTAATTTAGCACTTTCAAAATACAGGCAACTAGAAAGCTACATTGAAAACAAGCAAATAAACAGCATCAATACTCTTAAAAGATTTTGCAAAGTATGTAATACAGCTAGACTAATACATTTCTTCAGATGTTTTACACTGGCTGATACAGTAATACAGTAGATATCAAATACCAACAATATCACATATGGGCATCAGATATATGTCAGCCTACTGAATTCGAACCATAAAGAGAAATCCTCTGTGAGTATAACCAAGATGCAAAAGCTAAGCACAAGAAAAAGAATAAATATAATAAATGAATAGTCCATACTACATAAGTCAAAGGAAGTGAAAAAAAAAAATAAAAATCACAGAATTAAAAAAAAAAATAAAAAAATTATGAACAGCAGATGCTGGATTTACCCAGACCATTAAAATAAAATGGTAAGAAAATGTGGAAGGATTAATGTGTGTGTATATATATATATATATGGATAGAACTTATGAAGAAAAGCCAAACAATCCATGACTAGAGGCTGGAATCTAGTACATATTCAAAATGAGTAGTCATTAAAATTAGCAGCCAATCCAACAGGAAGAGAAAAGACACATGACTTTCTCTCTTGAGTCCTTAACAGTCTGTGGGTAAGGAATCCCAGATCCTCAGCAACAGCCTTTCCACAGTAGCCCAGCCTGCAGGCTGTCAAAATCAGACATTTCCAGACTTCTTTACCTAGATGGTGAGATACAGCAAATAGCCAGTAGCAGCAATGGTGGCTTCCAGCCCACCACTAGCAGGGACTACTCTTGAGCTGGGACTTCAAAACAGTTTGAGTAACATCAGACAAAGATGCCTGGAAACTCCCAGCTGAAGCGGCTTACCTAATCAGATGCTGCCTCATATTAAAATAGGAATTAATTTGGTTCAGTCTCAAAGAAGGGAAATTTATAGAAGCAGAGAAGTTATGGGAACCTGAGGGCAATGCCAGCAAGTGACAGGAACTACCAATCTCCCTACCAGAAACTGGGAATCTGTCCCCAAAACCTCAAAGGAAGGTCATCCTCATGCAGATTTCAAATGGACATAACTGAATTACTTCAAGTCTTAGGATGAACCATCAGCAATGTTTTGTTCTCTCTCCCACCACCAACCTGCCAAGGGTCCTACAAGGCTCCTTACCTCTTAAAAGATAAGGAAAGCCACAGCATTATAGGAGAGATGATCACATATCCTCCACGCAGCACTGCTATCCCTGAATTCTCACCAGCTCACTGGGAATTTTTTTCCTTAATTTACCAAACTAACTAGAATGTTTCCAAGCTCAAGGGGTGAGAGCTACTGCATTAAGCATCTGTCTTATTTCACCAAGCAGTTAACAAAGAATTTGTTAGTTTTCTACTGCCTGCCTATGACCCAACAGCTGACCTGAAATCAGGCATAGCTTCCCACCCTCTCTCAAAAATTATCTGGAGGTACACTTAATTCAAATATATATAAATGCTACCTGCCAATATAACTGACAGTCTCCCAGCTATTTTTTTCTTTTCTTGTTTGTCACTCATTGAGCTACTCTTAGAAATACCTTCAATTAAATCAAGATAATATTAGGAAACTGGCTCATGCACCATTAACATTTTACTTTATCATAACAGCTCTAGTCTAACAGTCAATTGTTATATGTAATTCAGCTTCTTCAGGTTAATAATTATTACATGAAGGTAAAGAAAACAGATAGATATAGGAATCCAGTTTGCCTCTTCTGTGCTATCCAGAAGGCTTTGAAAAATAACTACTGAAACGTAATATTACACACCACTAAGATTTAATGAGTAACAGTGAAAAAGCTTGTACATGATACCAGAATACCAAGTTTTACAATAAAAGGTCACACAAAAACTAATTATAATAACAGCAGCAGTAATAATACTCAGTATGTTATCTTGTAGTATTTAGAAAACATTAAACTTGATTTTCGTATGAGCAATCACTGAATAAGCAAAAATAGCTTTCTTAAAAAGGACCTTTAAATACAGTTTTAGTTTTATCAGTCTAGTTTGCACAGGCTGAGGGATTAGATTTCCTTTAGCCTAAGAACACTGCTGTAGGCATTCATTGTCTAATGGTAATTATGTCTTCCATTGACTAATTCCACCACCTATATTAGCTCAACCCTCATTGCTCATACCAACTTTATGCGGATAAGATTTCTCTGGGCTATGCAGTAGATGGAGCAAGAGTTTCATTATGAAGTGCTTTAATAAATTTTCTTTGTTCATGTGCATTTTATGCCCACCATGGGAAGAAAGAACTCTAAAGAACAGCCAGTCTTGTTCATTTAATATCAAATTAAGAAAAACAAATTTGAAAAGATATGCTACACAGGTACACCTGTTAAAGACTATTCAGGACAGTATAATTAATACTTTCTGTGTACAATTCATTGTATTGAATGATTAAAATTGCTATTCCTCCTGGAGTCTGATCTTAAGGAAAAAATATTATTTCAGTCCTTCAGTAAGTAAAGATATATTCCTGTTTCTTTGTGGTTTTTTTTTTAACCACCAGTAGGCTGTTCTTACTGTAATAATGGCAGAGGGAAGAAAATCTGATTACTGTTGGAAAAAAAAATTACTATATAAAACCCAAGAATTATATTACCTTGAATCAATAATATTATCTGGAATAGAGATATGAGTAAATACATTACACATGTAATCCATTTGTGGAAAACAACCATATCCTCTGTAAGAGCTCAATGTAGCATTTCACAGGCTAAGGTAATTTTCACAGCAAAAATAAGACTTTTCTTAACACAAGATTCTCTGAATTTCTGAGCTATGTCTCTGCCTATTTTAAGCACTGACAGAAATATCTAAGAAATAGAAAGATACTTACATACAACTGAAGCCAACCATGCACTCTCCAAAGGAATTTCAGGTATTTACTGTTTAACACAAGTAAGTAATTTACACTTGTGCTACATGTACTGCAGTACATCCCACACTCCATTTCTCCAACTTGGCAATTCTCACCCATTAAAATCCTCATGTATCTGAGTGTATGAAGATGTCTAAAAGAACATTATAACACTGTATGCCCTTCCTAAGTAATTATTATAAAGCTTTGATTACTCTCTGATGTTATCTGAGAGAAGAAAGCACAGTAACTCTACTAGGGTGGAGGGAAGGGAATGTGGAGAGAGGAAAATATAGTCTAATACTTCAAGTTGTAACAATCCTTTTTGCTAATACCTGAAAAAGAGCCCTCCCCCCAAACAGAAAAGTCCTCCCAACCAACCCACAGTAAAGCATTTCTTCACTCCCTTTAGCTTTACAATTCAGATGATTCCCATATTAAAATGTTTGTTGGGATTCATAAAGAAGGCTATTACTTGAAGGATAAACGGGAGTTACAGCTACATAGCTTTTGTATTGGGTTTGCTTATGTCATTAAATGAGCAAAACTGGAAAAGGTCCCAGAAAGAGTGAGAAGCATAAGGAAGCTGGCAATGAGTACGCCAAGCTCAAGCACAAAAGCATGTTAGTAAGCAAAATGGGGGAGAAAACAAGGCAGGGGGAACAAGAATGTGATATATATATAGCAAATTGCAGGTTTTAAATGGCCAGTAAATTAATCAACATAGGCAACTGGAAACTCAGAAAGATGGATGTTGCTGAAATGTGTATGAATAAAGCTGCTGTGATGGTTGGTTATAGACCAGCACCAGGTTTAAAACAAAACTGGTCAAACATCTGAGGGACTAAATAAGAGAAATTACCTGTGTGATAACTTTTAATGTTAAGATTACAAATAAATGGCCTTTTCCTCTTTGGGGAAAAAAAAATAAAAAAGGGGCTGCTTGGAGTCAAGTGAAAGATGTTTTACTTTATTTTTCTATTACTTGCTTCTTGAGTATTTTTGGGGTAAGATGAAAAAGATAAAAACCAACAGTGGGGAAAGGATGAAGCCAGGAGGAAAGCTTCCAGGAGATCTCAAAATAGCACTCTACCACAGTGACTAAAGCTGAGCCTCTGCTTACAAGAAGGTGTGTGTTTTACAGCATCATGAGTAAGGTGTGGGCCCTCCTACAGAAGCACAGCAGAGCCGAGACACTACAGGTTTTACCACAAGGCTTGCCCTGGGCAAAAGCCTTTACAGCAAGCCCTGCTAGAGCCTAATCTATCCAAATCTAATCTATTTGCTTCAACCACATCTGTCTAATGAAAGACATCACTTCTCTCTAGCAATCTTGCCTAATTCTGTCTCTGCTTGAGATTTTAAAAGTTATCATGCACTGCTATTACTTTATAATATAGAGATAATTAGACTTTGTCACCAGTATTATTATCATTATCTGCTCTTAGAAAAGACTGCCATGGGCTATCCGGAAACTTCCTATGTTCAGCTACATGAACACTGATGTACTACACAAGTGCTTTCATCAGAGGTGAAGTAAAGTTCTGTCCTGCTTTCACACTACCTATACCAGAGCTGTGTATGTTTAAAACACAGTTCTCCAACACAGCTGGACAAAGCTCCTTATGTCATATCAATTAAAATATATATTAAGTTTGGACATCATTCTCTGCTCAACATTCTGCTACTTTTGTGAATTCTACAGGTGTTTAAACATAAACCAGGATTATTATTCTGCTTATTACCAACACATCAACGGGGTCATGATAAACAAGGCAGAGGCTGATCTGAAGTCATGCACATGTTTCATTCTGACCTCAGTATAACTCTAGTAACAATCCTCACTTTAGAAATCATTACATCTATGAACACACATACCAGCGTGTGGGCATTCAATGCTTTTTTAGATTTGGTATGTATCTTGGAAATTAAACCAATTACTCTGGCTAAAGCTAACTGTAATCAAGAGTTCTCTTTCTGCTATATTGTCAGGCTTTTGAACAATGCAAATGTGATGAAAAGTAACTTTTTTTTTTCAGTGAACGTTGTAGTGCTCTGTTTTGAATGTAGGTTTCTATAAGAATCTTACAACTTTATAAAACACTGCCAACTTGAAATAGTTTGCACACAAAGGGACAGGAGGCACTGCTATTGAGCACTTAGATCTCGAACAGCTCTGCAGAAGCCTTTACAAAAGTCATCTTGCTTGTAAGGGGATACTCACACTAACCAAACAAGTGGAGTGCAGACCACTTCTCATTTTGACACTCACAGCCTACACCCAAGGTGTCCCAGAAGCATAGGAACAGCAAGATAAAAGAAGGAAAACTACTTTTTTCTGAATCCATATACAACAAACAGCAGAACAGGAGAACTTGAAAACTCACAAAACCATTCCAGCAAATGAGAGCTTCATTTCCACAGTGATTGAAGCAATATGAAGTGTCAGTCCATCAGCTGTCCCGATAAGATGGAGAATTCTATAATAACAATGATCCTTCATTCTACAGAGGTGCCCAATAAACCTGCACTTTTAGGTTTCACATAAATACACTCTATTGATCAATCATTACAGACTAAGCTGTGGCACTGCTCCATGAGCATGTCCGGTTCACTGCTTTAAAGGGTAATTGTAGCCCAGCTGAATTTAACTGTGCGGGCACCTTAATAGAACTGTGAACATGTGTCTTCCAGCATAAGTTGCTGTTTTCTTTGAAAGCATACAAAAAGAAGTCCCTGGGAAAAAAAAAAAAATGCTTATTTTAGGGAAAAAAACTCTCACCACCAAAATAACAAACCAGCCAAAAAATTTCCACCACACCCAATCAACCAAACTTTTTTTTCAATTGCCATCTCAGGTCCAAAAGAAGCAGGATTATGATAAGCATAGAATACCTTCTAATGCTTTTGCCTTTAACTATTTTACCATGATAGCTACAGTATGTTTGGTAGCTACTTAGGAAATGAGTTGAAACAGTCACAGGAAAACATATCTTAAAAACCAGGGCCATCTTAACCTCTTGGAATTTTTAACCTTAGATTCACTAGGATGCTCATGAAAACTATCTAAGCTGCATCATCACATACAGCTATGAAGTCTTAAACTGACCTTGAGATCTCAGCAATCCTTTAATTTTGCTATTTTGCTAGGTTATTCACAGAAAAACAAACATGATTCATTCTTACATGAAATACAACTGGCCTGATTTAAAGCTCAGTTTAGCACTGAGCACTGAGAACACCCCCCACCCCCCCAATTTAGAATGTGAAAGAAGTAGAGAAACGCTAACAATTAAACAGGCTTGGTAGTTGATGTGGAGAAAGAGCTTCTTATCAAAACTCAGACTGAGTTGCATTATATTCATTACACTGAACAATGTGAATGTTTTGGTGAAACTTTCCTGTTTTCGTGGCTGTCTTCACAAACAGCTGTGGAGAACATTTCTTCTTAATTTGCCACTATCTAGAGAGCAGAGTAAGCATTCAAGAATCAAGACCCAGAAAAAAATTGTTAAGTCCCAAACCAAATTTTTTTTTTTACTGTTCTGAAATTCTAGAAAGATTAAAAACCCAACAAATCCAACCACAAAAAGCAAGCATTCTGTTTACAACAACAAGAACAAAAGAGATGGTGTCATGAGCACAACATAAATAAGCTAAGTTTGAAACTTTTTGCTGTGTGCAACAGCTTACAAGTAGTAGGTTTAAACTGAAGGACAGCACAGAGTGTAAATGTGTATTTTAAAACAAAGGAAAGGCTAAAGCAAATAAAAGGTAAGATGTACATAGAAGTGCTTTCTTTCCAGTATTGCAGCATATGAAAAGTTTGCTCAAACTCTCAAGTTGTGAGCAGGCCAACCTGTAAGAAACCTGTCTAAGGGCTTTAGCTGCACCATAGATTTATAGCTCCATATTAATAGTAAAATCATCTCTCCTTTTAACAGGGTAGTTTCTCAATGAATCTGCTCTACTGGAAAACTGTTTTAAGTTCTCTCAAGCATCAGTAAGATATTAAGGTCAGGTCTCTACTAAATTCTGAGAACAAGAAAAAAGCTCTGCAAGTACAAATACAAATCACTGACTGAGAACATAACTTGACAGAAATCACTGTATCTGCACTTAAAAGAAAAATGAAATTACTCATTTTTCTGTGTTTAAACTATTGATATCAATTAGAAGTTAGCAGGAGCTTCCTCCGCTAAGCAACAGGAAATGTGATGGTAGAAACTTAACACATTTATAGTAGAAACATTAATTTATATATGTAATTGGGTCCTATGGGGAAATATAACTTTACAGATGATTAAAATATTTAAATGTACAGTTAAACAATTTTTTAAGATTTGTATTAATAGAAACAGTAAGTCCGTGATTAAAAAAATATGACAGTGAAGACCCCACTGATAGCAAGTCTGCCTAGAACATAATCTCCTTGTTCTAGTCGAGTGTTTAACTCCACTGAGCACAGAAGTAGTTTTCAGAATGCCAACCACAAACAATCTAACTTTATGTTTACCTATGAACCTCAAAACCCCCACTAAGTATGAAATGAAACAAGTACTACAAGCAAACTGCACTAACTCTTTCTGAACTTTAACCCTGCATACTCTTTCATGATGCCTAGAAAGAACACTGAAGCATGAAGCAGATTTTCACTTCTTTGTACAAAAATGTTTCTTTTTACATAAGGAAAATGAAACTAAACATCTATATCACCTGTCCCATTGCTCTCTGTGATCCACACAGAAGGTTCACTTCAAAATGGGTAGCATACTTTACAACAAAATGAACCTTGCTCTCTCTCTGCATGATGCTCTAGCTAAACATGTGTTTTCCCCACACAATGTAGGAGCTTGTTCCAGACGCGAAGCAAAACAACAAAAAAAAGTCTGCATAGAGAAAATGCAAACCTTCAAAATAAGATTAGGAGAACATAGCCTGTCCTTACCATTCAAACAAACATGCAACCTAATAGTGTATTTATGATCAAGGAAAATAATCTTGCAAGGGAAAAACACAGGCATTCCTCAGTTTGCTCAAGTACATCTCCTGTGGATAAGAAAGATACAGCTGTACTCTTGAACCCATAAGGCTTGGAAACTAGGCCATTCTTCTGCTTAAGGCACTGAAGGAAAGAATTCTTGTCAGATACTTTCTCCCACGCCCCCTCTGTCCAAATCAAAACCATGTGTTCTTATTGTGCAAAAGTAAACCCAGAAGAAAAAAAAAAGACCCAAAAGAAATTAAACATGGCATAATCATTACAGTCCTAACTTGACCACTTCAGTCTGTCTCTCTTATCTCTTGCCCTGTTCAGTTTTTTCCTCTTTAAAATGCAGCTGTCTAGTAGCCTCCCCTATCAGAAAGGCATCCTTAACCACATCCACTTCAGCTGGCATCCCAGACATTGCCCTTCCCTCACTAGCCCACAAACGGGTGTGCACGTGTCAAATTTATAATTATTTGTATGATAATGAAGCAAATCACATGATCATAGGTCACAGTTTTATCTTTCCTTAAAACTCCTGCTCTCTTAATCGTTCTCATATAGCACTGGTTAGGTAAGACAGACCACAATTCCTACATTCCTCCTCGACCCTGGCCAGAGTTATCATCCAGCACTCCTGCCTTATTTGTTCCTTCTTCCACCATAAACGTGCCAGATCGCTCCAGCCGAATTAAACAACTTTGATGCGTCTGAAAAGTACAAAACAAAATAATGCCTTAAAACTTACCTAGATGGGTGAGATCACAACACAAATAAACAGCAATACCTTCACAGGTAACAGTGACACTTTCAAAAGATTAAATTACTACTTACTACAGAGAAAAAGAATGTATTCTTATGCCAGACTATGAGGTCCTTATGTCAGAAAAAAGCATTCTCATTTTTATTAATTTTACTAAAAGTAGTACACAGCAAGTAGTATAGAGCCAACTGTTGAATCTCTATGAGTATTTTATTATACAGAGCTCCGGAAAAAACATTCAGGAGAATATATTACTGATGCATTTCTTTTCTTTTGCCTTAATTCAGGAAAAGCACTTCCCAATGTAATGACACAATACCATACAAAACACTATGAAGGAAAAAATATAAAAGCCCCTCTTTCCTCAATTAATACCAACTCAATGAGAACAAGAGAGATAGTCTAGCTCAAAGCTTTTGACTCCTGTGCTTCTCCTCTTCCAGCGAGAGCAGAGATGGGAAGCTCAGTTCACCCAAACTAACCCCAACTGCAAGTGTTTGAATGCACTGACACATTACCCGTCCCAGCCTACGTAAAATGTATCAAGAGGAAGCTGTAAATAGTTACATGTACAAAATCAAAACATGGGGAAATTATTATTTTGAATACCACTCCTACCCCTCATTTGAAAAAATAAATCCAGTAATAGGCCTGAAAATACAGTAGAGCCTCCACCCATTAATTTCCCCAAGTTTCCCAATAAACTGTTCAGTAAGAATAAGTGTTTGACAACCATAATCTATTCTGTTTCCTTAAACACAGCTTTCATGAAAGAGAAATAACATTTCCAGTGAAAAGTATTTATGGGCATATGCTAGAGAAGCTAAATATAGCACTGGGAGATGTCAGGAATAGCAAAACAGCAAAGAAAAGACAAAGAGTGTGAATCTGCATAAGGCAGACCTATCAGTTACACACACACTACTTCACAACCGCTGGCTCCCTCCACCTGTTGTCTGCCCCTTGTTGACAGTTCCTGTACTTTTTACTTCAGCTTTCTGATAAGACTTAATCAAGTAATATGCTGCATGATCTTATCCCTTCTAGACTACTTTCAAAGGGCACTGTGGGATAAAAAGCAAAAAGAATTATGGAAATATGCAAGTTTTTCATCCATCCCACCAGGAACTTCCATAATTCCTCAAGGAATGTATATTCTTATGATAGGTTCTATATCCAATTATTTTTTTTTCAAATGATATAACACATGCCTGCACACCGAGAAAAGCACACATTAAAATTTTATTTATTTTCTATTTTAAAAGTACTGAAAGCGGCTGCCAAGAGACAAGGGGGGGATGGTGGCAGGGTAGTTCCCCAGGATTTCATGGAACAACCTCCCAACATGTGCAAAGCACAGCTGGATGCGTATGTAGGTTTGTACTCGGAACCACCAATCAGCTCTCTCTGGGATGCAGAGCTACAGTCCGTCCCTTGGGAGTCACACAATGGAGCCACACTGCCGAGATGGCCACGCGCATGAGACAGAAGAAAAGAGCCCCTCCCGATCACCATTAGCTGCAGAACTTGGGAGACCTGAGCTAATATACATACTCAAGGACTGGAAATATGCACTACAAGGATGGATTTTTTTACCAGGCCAAAACCTGCTCCTTAACTCCTCACTCTTTCCAATTACTTCTCCCTTTTCTTGCAACTTCCCACCACCTCAGTTACCCAGAGCTTACTAGCTCGACTTTGTACATCAAGACCCATCAGCATAAACAGTTCCCCAGTCCATTAGTGTTTATTAGCAGAAGGAAGCACATTAAAAGTAAATTAAGAGTCTCACCTCACCCTCACAAAATCCATTTTAAATCAAGGAATGCTGCTGATCAGGAAGTCAGCAACAAACCATCTTCTGCTCCTCCATCCTACATTTACTACTTTAGCAAAAGTAAGGGACACCACAAGTAGCAAAGACAGCTTCCTGAGGCTGCCTGACGGGGAGACCTCGAGATCTCTGCTCCAAAACTCAGCAGACGCCACACTAATGACAGCACTAGAATTACTTTGTGCAGATTTAGGAACTTACTAGTGCATAGCTCTTTGCTGTTTATCTGACTGGAGGATTATATTCATTAGTATTAGGTTACAGACTTACCAAGGTTTTCAGAAGTAAACATGCAATTTTAAGTATTCTGATATCTTGTACAAACCTGGGTTTTTTTTCAGATACCCAATGCACTCTCTGGAATTAAAATAATAAAAAAATAACACTTATTTTTCCCTAAGTGTCAAAATTGAGCACTTACAAGTAGCATGATTTTTAAAAGAACTGCTAACATTTTAATTGAAGCTTTCATTCTATAAAAGATGATGACATTTGAGAATATTTCCATTTGCCTTGTGTAAATTTTGCAAAAGTCTTATGCGCTACATTACTAGATGCATACCTATATATATCCCTTCTTGTCATGTATGTCTCATCAACATTCCTATATACATTTGAAATGGAGACTCATGAGTAACACATATCAAACAAACCTGGATTTCATCATTTAGTTAAATCAAAGTTTTCAACTCAAGGACTTACTTTTGTTGTGACAATAACATAACTCACCAGTCCATGAAGAGTAAGGACAGACCAAATGCATCTATTTGCTTCAACTAGTAATAAGGCTGATGTTGCTGTGTCAAGCAAACTTCCACTGAGCAAGTGACACTAAAAGCTCATTATAACAATTCACCAAGCTAGGGTTTCCCTTCTTTTAGCTATATTATCTCATTTCTGTTATCTCTATCTTCCAATCCTCTTCTCATATTCACCTTTCATTTTGTATCAGTCAGTAACCTATTCAGAAGGCACTACTGCTTGGGCTTGTACAGTAACCCACTTCATGAGCTACTGCTTGCCAGAACCTCTATAGGTTGATGCAATACAAATAAGCATCTTCTTCAACCCATTTCAGCCCACTAGGCCATCTTTCTTAATTTCTTACTAATCACTTTCCAGCCAAGTAGAAGTGGGCACAACTGCATGTGTTAGATGTATGTAAGGATGACTCCTTTTTCCCCCTCCTCTTGCCACCTTTCCAAAGGCAACTAACCATGCCTAGCACATTGCAAACATACTGCTTTTAACATTGGTCCCCTCACCCAAGAGGAAAATTTCACACCTCCCACACTACCACTTATTTAAATAATCACCACTGACGGACAGGACCAGACAGGGTTCAGCATTCCTCAGGTACACCCTCTATGGTAGCCAAGACTGGCTGTTTTCTACAGAAGACCACCCCAGCAGAGAACACCACCGTGCTCCGGCTCCACCGAGCCCGGGCGGGGCAGGGGAGAGCGCAGAGACGTTTAAACGGAGCACAAAGGAAGATACAATGAATTCGGGAGGAACCAAGGACACGACCACAGCCTCTCTCACAGGCGACACAAAGCAAAACAGAGGAAGGAGCACAGCAGCACCAGGGACCGCCTTGGAGATGCACACTGAACAAAGACCAAGTCCCGCTGAACCCCGTAAGGCGAGACAGGGCCGGGCAGCGGGCGGCCTGACAGCCCACAAGTGGCTATCCCGGCCCAGGCAGGGCGCGGGGGCCGCCCTAAGGCGGGGCTGCTGCCCCCGGGCCTCTCCCCGCCGGGCCCCGCAGTCCCCGCGGCCCGCGGGCACCCCGGCAGCGGAGGGCACATCGGGCCGGCAAAGCCCGGCCCAGCCCGGCCCGGCCCGAGGGGGCTGC
>VXBX01000009.1:22623-78845 GCA_013400415.1 Scytalopus superciliaris
CGGGCGCGGCAAACGCGGGAGGCGGCGCGGGCGGGCGGGGCCGGGCCGGGCTGGCAGAGCGGGACAGCATCGCAGGCCGCGGCTGCCTCGGGGGGACACGGAGCGGGCGGCACCCAGGTCTGCTCTGCGGTGACCGCCGTGTCAGGGGAGGCCAAGGCTGGCATGCGGGGGAAAGGTTCTTCGCCCAGAGGGTGGCTGGCAGCTGGGAGAGGCTCCCCGGGGAGATGGTGACAGCACCAAGCCTGGCAGAGCCCGAGAGGCGTTCGGACAACACTCTGAGGCACGGGGTGTGACTGCTGGGGTGTCCTGTGCTGGGCCAGGAGCCGGGCTCGATGGCCCATGGGGCGCACTGATGTGGGCTGGTGGGTTGCCAGGAATTGTCTCTCCGTCGTCTCCTCCTGGCAGGAGCAGCCCTGCCCGCCCCTTGCACAGCACCGAGTCCACAAGGCACAGGCCTTGTGGAGGTTTGTAAAGCCCCGTGTCAGCATTGCAGTGTCAGTGTGAATCAAGCCAGCCATCCTCCTTCACCCCCTTGAAGCTGAAATGGGATCAAGGAGACTCTGCGGAACATCCCTCCACTCGCGTCCGATGGGCACGCAGTGCTCGAACGCTTAACCGGTGACCTCATGTGCTTAAAATTAGAACCAGACACACATTTTCGTCTTTGAGAAGTTACTAGTGTTTACACGACATCACCTTTTGCTATAAAACCATCTGAACCCTTCACCATATTGTAAAAATAATCTGCAAAAAACAACCTACCCCGCACCAAAAACAAAAGAAAGACAGAGAGTCTGAATTTCCATTGCAATATCTTGACAGATTTCTGTAGTTGAGGCTGTAAACATCTTCATAAATTGTGTAAAGACAATCCTTGTTCTGAAAGACCCCATTATGAAAACACTTCGGAAAGCACTTCATGAGTTGTATGCGTATCTTCAGGAAGCCCTTGTTTGCTTATGAAAGGGCATGGACTGTTATACATTACTTGTATTTATAAATAATATATATACACAATCTGTATTTATAGACACATTAGTAGAATAGATTTTATTCTGGCTTTGTTAATTCTGGTGTCATTCAAGAGGTACCCCCAGCTCCTCAGCACTGGTCAGCTAACAGGGGAGTTTTCCACATGTTTGAGAAATCAGTTCTTTCCTCTGTAGCTGATGCAGGCACAGGCAGAGAACATTCCCATGTTGTACAAGCAGCATAACTGGACTCGCTGTTTGCACATTCAACATCATGTTGCTCTGAGCATTCATGATTTGTCAGTCTGGAATGATACAGGTTTCCAGCTAGTCCTTGGACCAAAGCCTCCCGAATCCTGACAAGTGCCTCTGTGAGTTCTTAGCTCTTTCCTCACATAGCTGGCACTACCAACTGCAAGGGTCTTTCATTTTACTGGGAACAATATAATCCAAGATTGGGTTTAGTCAAGGTAAACAGCCATGGTCTAGCCAGCATGCCAAAACAAGTTTGTTGACAAACTGGATATTAACCCAGTTCAGTTGCTTAGCTCATCAAAGTGCATTTGCTTTTATCCCAAATAAGAACAAGGCTGTGTCTAGGGCTCTGCGTGGGGTCTGACTCTGCAATCCTTACTTGGTCAAAACTCCCACTGATGTAAACCCATCATGGTATGGATTTGTGTACACACTTGTGGTCAGAAAAGAAAGGAGTGCAAACTCCAATGTCTTTCTAAGTGTGTTTAATGACACCACTAACTAAGGGAAAGCTTAGAAAGACTTCCTGCCTTACAACTTGAATATACTTTGGTCACTAATTCATAGGAAAACGTTGGGTCATCAGAAATTAAAAATGTAATAATGTAATAATTCTTGTTATCTGAAGATCTGCTTTGCAGTTGCTTTGGCTGTGGTTGTTACTGTTATCATATTCTTTTGTCTTAATAAGGTCACTCAGTCATTTAATAGCTCAGTTTAATTTTGTTGTGTTATTACTACAGGCTTCTTGTTTCTCCCAGGTGGGAAAATGCAGGGACAATGACAGAAGAGCTGCATGGAAGAGAAGGTGACTACAGAGATGGCCCCGTCATCCCCCAGGCACTCTCCAAAGAGACAAAACAGAAGATAAGCAGTGGGCTGAGCACAAAATTGGCCTGGGAGGAGAATGCTCCAAATGGAGACCTGCACTAAAATATGCAGGAGGTTATTGCTGCTTCAAGCAGCTTTAAGTCCTGCTTGGTGCCCAGTGTGACTCACAGAGCACACACAGGCTCCAGTGGTGGCAGCAGCACAGACTCGGCAGCTGCAGAGGGATGGAAGCACCAGGCAGTGAGGGAAAAACTGTCATTTTGGAAAGGTAGGAGCGTTTTGCTTAGGATCCATGTTTTGAGAAAGTGAAGGAAGTCTTGGTTCCTCACATCAGAATTGTAAAGGGGAGAATCGTGTCAATAGAAAGCTCTGACTAGTGGTAGTACTCTTCTACCTTGAACTCCAAGAAACCTGCACAGACCCCTGCTCACCCTTGGGCAAGTACCAGGTTGTTTTGTTACTGGCTGGTTCAGGCAAAGAGAGAGGATGCAGATGTCAAGATTAAAGGTTTTACACCACTATGGTTCTGAAAAGCGCTCATTCTCTCCGTTTTGCCAGAAATGGCATGTTTATTGGTGACTAGACAACTGTGTTTAGTGAGGAAACTCAGGTGTCAGTGAGCTTTATGGGCACTTGTCCCTCCCAAGGGGAGCTCCAGCAATGAGTCAGCTGCAGCTTCCTGGCACACAGCAGAACGGACTCCTTGGTTTGTGCCTTGTAGAAGCCAAGCCCATGTGCCTCCCCCTCCATGAAGCCAGGTGGCTGGTTCTTAGGCCTCTTTTTCTTTGCAGGCATGTGCTGGATGGGAGCAGGGCAGCCAGACAAGCACAGGAAGCTTGGTCCCTCCAACCAGGTGCAAGGCTGACTTCCTGGCTCCAGCGCTCCCTCTGGACCCACCTCAGATGGTCTATGATTAATTTAGTGACTGGCTTGAACTTCAGCACTGAAAGTGTGGATATTCCACCACCTTAACAGTAACCAAATTCCATCCACTACTGTAGTAATGATTTCAGACACTTGACTTGAATTAGACCTTTTCCCACAATTTTCAAATTCAGTTCTCAACTGCAAAAGGGTGAGAGTGTCAGAAATAACACAGGAACAGGTGACTACCGAGATGTGACTAAAACAGAGCAAAATTGTTGGCTTTACTGGCTTTCATTACACCAGGACATCTACTGTAGTGTGGAAAACTAAATGAAAGACCTGGCAAATATGAAAGAGTGAAATACTTCCAGCTGCATGTAATAAGGCTGCAACAGCATTAGGGAATCCTGAGGTCATTACAAACTACAGATACAGGGCACCATGGACTGTTTGCATTCATGAGGGACACAGGACAAAATTATATGTACTCTGAATATATATAGCCTTTGAAAATACATTATGAATTACAGTCAAGATTCTGATTTGGTGATAAGAATCATTAGAAAGTACAGTCTTAATGAAAAGTAAAGTAACTTGTAACTTGCCCAAATGCTTTAAACCTCCAAACAAATTGGCTTTTTGTGTCTTCACATTTTCTGGGTAACTGAAGATTTTTATTGTTTAGATGCCATTATGAGGAACTGCTGTAAGAGTGCCCACCTAGGAACTTCAAGTAAACAAAAGCAACGTTTGTCACTGATCAGCTTGTACCTCTGGCAGGAGTATAATAAAATCATAGTACAACTTTATAGTTACAGAGATTTTCTGCTCATCCCCAAGGCCTCTAAAATGGCAAATGTACTCCAGAGAAGGAAGAACTGTCTCTTAAAAATGCAGGTTGACAATGATTTGAAGAAGTTCTTAAGGATAGTTGCTCTGTCCCTGAGCATGCCTCTGATGGCCTAAAAAACCCATAACGGTGTTGTAAACTGGTCCCACTTGGCTGAAGATCTCTGCACTGGCTCTCATTGCTAAAAATAGGTAATTTTGTTTCCTTCAGCTTTGATATCTAACCTTTCTTTTGATGCCCCCAGTCTCTTCAGCCACACAGCCAACTTCTTCCCACATCTGAAGAGTTTCAAAAAGGAAACTAGCAAGCCACTGTAGCACTGAGGTAGAACCACAATGAAACCTGGGGCAATGGCAACTGCATGAATTTCTCACCTTGATTTCTTTTGCTGCAGCATTTTTTGACTGTTGTGTCTTTCAGTAGTTGTTTCAAACTTGCTTTTTAAAAAAGGCTCAGTTTTTTTTCTTTCCTTTTTTTATAGATTAACTATCTTGGCAGAGGAGGTAAAGCTTGAATCATTTTCATGCATCAGCACTGACAATATCTTCTTTTGCTATTCAATTTTTGGGAAACAGTACCATTCTTAGAAAAAACTATGTATCAGAGAGTAATAACAATGAAAACATAGTGTGGCATGTTGGAAGTATCTCTAGTGTATATGCAATATCTTGGTATGCCTTTTATCTGAAAATATTTGTTATGAAAGCATGATGAAGAGTAAATCAACCATTTAAATCAGGTACTTACGCAATTCCTATCATAGCTGTATCTGAGCTATCACGCAAGATGTAATGCACCTCTGCATTAGAGCTGGGAAGCTTCCCTAGCTGTTGATCTGAGGAGCAGACAGACTAAATGGCCTGTCCAGGAACAGAGAGGAAGCAAGGGACAAAGGAGGCAGCAGACTTGACAAAAGTAGTCCTTAGGGACCCTCTGGGTACAGTTTTAAACCCAGCTTTAGATAACCCCAGGAGATGGGGTAGGATGGCAGAAAGCCTGCAACAAGATGGCTGGTGATCTGCCATTGATCTTCAGAGGGCCACCAGAGACCAGAAGTGGGGGAAGAGTTGGGACAGACAATTAACCTAAGTGGTCACAGCTGTTCTCACTCTGCATCTGCCCTCTGCAGACTTCAGTGGTGTGGTTTCTGTGGAAACAGAAACTCGGTGCTAAATGGAGCTGTTACCCCTGGCAAAATCTAATTTTTCCGAAGATGTATTCTGCAATAGTGCAACAAGTGCTTCTTGATGCAGAAAGGTGCAAAGCTGTGGTGTTGCATCTTCTGATCCAAGGAAGAACAGCTTTTGATCAAGGAACCATCTCCTGGTTTTGTTATGAATTGATTCAATAAATGATTCTGTAACAGGAAAGTCTCTGACTGTTGCAAAGACCCTATGTAATCCTCAGGGAGCATGGGGTCAGTTTGATGAGTCTTTCCTCTGCCCACTTTAAGATGACCAAGGAATGAAATATTTGAGCTAAACTCCCAACTGCAGCATTTAAGCATGTGTATGTGTGTCTCTGTATGTGGGTAGTTTTTTACTTATTTAGGACTTATTTTTGTAATATCTTATTTGGTTAAAATACTTTGTTGAGTGTACTAGGTTTGACTTTATTACTGAGTCATTCTACCACTTTAGAGACTTAAAATGACTTGGGTTGTTGGGCACTTTTTATTCCATCTCTCCCCTAGCCCTCCCTCCTCCCCCCCACCAAAAAAAGAAAAAAGCAGAGTTCTTGTTTTGTTTTCTGCTGACTGCACTGAACTGGCAGAATAGCCTTAATTGATAAAATGACAGGATAGAATAAAATGTTGGAAAGGAAGAACTGACACAGGCATTCCTGAACATTTTAACAGTTTAACCGCAATGGCCTGTTCAAATGAATGCATTATTTCCCCAAGAGAAAGTACATTTTATCCCTCCCAGAACATGTCTGTGGAACAAAGTGGCCACCAACTGCTTACTCTCATGAGTTGTACTGACCACATCTTACAGTAGACCAAAGACTAATTTGAGATCCCTCCTGCCTTCTCCGAGGTTATCAGGAGCAGAGAAAGGCCAGCTGGACCTCTTGTAACAGCCTCTGAGCTGGAGCTGGCTGTAATCTTGGCTGCAACAGCTTCAGTGATGGATTTAAAAGAGGACAGATTCTAGAGGTCTCATTTAAAGAGTCCTAAGAGGGCATCAAACAACCAGATGAGAATGATAAGGCCTCAGAGTTCACTCTGAATTGACTAAACGTTTGCACAAAAACAACATCCTGAAGCCAGGTGCAGGGAGAGCAAAGGGAACCTTTCTCTGAGTTACCTGGTCACTCCTGAGATGTGGTAACTGACTGTACAGGGCCCTGCTCTGCCACCAGTACCATTGCTGTGCAAAACCACGTCATTTGCTTTCCCAGCCTGTGAAACAGGGGTGCCTGGAAACGGAGAGGAGAACACAGAAAACAAGAAAAGCAGCACGCTGTCAGATTCTACTTTTTAAGTTAGCCAGAGAAGTAAGAAAAAATGTCAACCCGATTTCCAGAATGAGACAAAAATAAACCAAAGGGGTTATTTTTAGATGTACCAAGCTATCCAATAACAATTCAACTTTATGGTATGTGTGAATAGGATCCAGATTCTGATTTTGGTCATATTGCTGGAAGTTCTCCATTGGCTTAAAATATAATTAGTAGTTTCACCAAAGTAATTTGATCAGAATTTGAGCAGAAGTCTATTGCTCCTTGACATGATGCACTTTTAGTGGAAAAATAGTGATTAAAAAAATACATAGAAGCAACATACTGCTTTACCTCATAGGTTTTTTTTGAAGTTTAAATGATTTTAAGTGTTCTGAGAATGAAAAGTGCTCTATGTATGCTAAGCATCATTATGCATTATATAAATGCATAATATCAGGCATGCTATTTTCATCTTTGCCCACAGCACGATAATGACGTATCTGCAGTAGGATGAAATGCAACACTATATTTAATAAAGGTTATGGATTTTGTTTGTATTTCATGTTGTTCGGTGCTGTGCTGCTTCTGATATCTAGGTCACTCTTCAAATCTGTCAGGGGTCAACCATGGCCAGTCATTCCTATCTGACACCTGGTATGCCTCTACGGCTACAGGAAAAGTTATTCCGCTCTCTAACTCATGAGCTTAGTTAAGAGTCAGTGGAAATGCTCTGTGATGGTGCCAGCACTTACAGAGATGGAAGAAAATGCCAGTCTGGAAGAAAATGCCAGTCTTTATTCTGGGATATTCAAAACTCAGCCACGCAGAGTTGGTGACAGTGATGTAAAATGAATGAAGGACATATAGCTGAAGTACTGTAAGGTCGTCCAGCACCTTTTAGGAGCACTAAAAAACTAAATGGAATATCTGAGAATAAGATTAGCAAGCTAATGGTTTATTTAAGAGAATAATTTCATTTTTTACACAGATCTGATGTAATTGCAATGAAGTGTGGGACAGAAGATCTCAACTGGGCATTAAAATCTTTTCCAGTATGGCTTGTGAATTTATGTCCTGTGCAAAACAGATATACAATTTTTCAGGTTAGATTTGTGTCTTAAGCCTGACTTTTGGCACTACTCATCTGTTGCTAATATTTGCCCCACAGAAATACGTTGAAAATGCACTGAAACAAATCTTAAGGCCTCCTGGTCAGTTTTTACTGAGCTTTTACTGGAAAGAGAACTTGCAGTTGTTCAAGTCCTGATGCATAAAAACCAGCTGAGCCCGCACCCTTCCCTCTGATTTCCATAGCAGTTGTTGCTGAGTAAGAACTGGATGCATCTCCTGCTCCTGCGTCAGGACTGCTGACATGAACATGTGGGAGGAAGATCAAGCTCCAGCAAGGACAGACCTCAGGAGCTGGTTCGTTCTTCTTTCACACGGATGGGAGTGTCACAGTGCGCTTTCCTGTCTAATCAGTCTCAACACAGCCTTGCACAACTCAGCCTGCTTTAAGCTTTTAACCAGGGTGTAGGAGTTCAGAAAAAAAACCGCCTCCCTTCCCCCAAGAAAAATGTAATTGCAAAGGTTTGTTTTGATGTAGGATGTACAGTAAACTTGAATCACCGAAAGTGAACCACACATTTGTGCAAGTACTTTTTCTTTCCCTAATTTTCATTTCTAGTTAGCTATTCATTTTATTTACCTTCTAGAGAAAACACACTAGAGACAGGATCTGACTCCCAGTGAGGCTCGTGGTGGAGCTGCAAGGGCCATAATCCCTGGGGCTGTAAGACAGCTCCTCTCTGGTGACCCCGTTGGGGATATCCCAGTAGATACCAGCAGACTATCTGGTCCCTGTCATCATTAATGCAGGCAGTGACTCATGGGCCAAAGCAAAAATGAATGCATAGTAATAATATCAAAATAGTGCATGGTGATAGATTCCACTCTCGTTGTAATTGTGTTACTAATTACAAGTGCTACTTCTTCTTTATAAGACTCATTTGTTTTAATACTGTGAGAGAGATCAACAGGCTAGTGAATTTCAGGCTTCATACAAACAAAAGCCTTGATGTTACAACATGATCTGCACTAAAAGGAATGCATATATATGCAACTTCAGTGTCAGAATCATGGTTCTTGTAAGCTCTCTAGACCTCTGGTGAAGCCTACACAGAAGCTTCAAATTTATTCTTTTGTTAACAAGCTCAGAACATGGATCATGGTTATTATTATTACTGATACATAGCATGCCAAGATGTGGAGGACAAATGGCAGTTTGGAATTCAAATTAAGCAATAAATGGGCATAGTAAGTAAGAAGGTGAGAATGGAATACCAAGGGACAAAGCCAGTAAAATATTGCTTAGTTTAGGGAAGATGGTCCAACAAAATTAACCAATATTTAACAATCACAAACTCCGTCTAGAGTCATTTATTATGACAGCAATAAGAAAAACACTAATGAATGGCTACAGAAATGTGCTGCTTGGGCCCCTTAATATAGATCTAAACCAATGCCATCAGTAAATATGGGAACTCCTTGGCAAGATGAAAAGACAGGCTGAGAGTTGGGAGCTGTTCAGCCTGGATAAGAGAAGGCTCTGGGAGACCTCAGAGCACCTTCCAGGGCCTGCAAGAAAGCTGGACAGGGACCTTTTAAAAGAGCATGTAGTGAGTGATAGGACAAGAGGGAATGGCTTCAAACTGACAGAAGGTAGGTTTAGATTGGATATCAGGAAGAAATTCTTGACTGTGAGGGTGGTGAGGCACTGAAACAACTTGCCCAGGGAAACTGTAGATGTCCCATCGCTGGCAGTGTTCAAGGTCAGGTTTAACAGCTCTCTGAACAACCTGGAAGATGTGCCTGCGCATGGCTGGGGGCTGGAACTAGATGATCTTTAAGGTCCTTTCCAACCCAAACCATTATATGATTCTATGATAATCCTATCTCTGGTACTTATACAACCCCTTTTACCATGGGTCCTGAGCATCTTTCTAATTATAATCCTCACATCCCATGCAACTGGGAAGCTTTAAAGCAGGCCCACAGCAGCAAGCATCCCTGGGAGGGAAGCAGGCTTCCAGGGATGCCACAGCCAGCATGCTGTTGTTGATCAGACCTGAGTACCAGATCCCTACCTGCTGATAGCACAGCTGCTGGCACGACCACCCAGCAGTAGCGCTCCAAACCTTCCCTATCATGCCACATGACTATGTTAAAATCTCAGTCTTCTTTCCCTCTATTCCCAGCAGCTTGTGAGACACAGGAGAGAAGGGTGGGGCTGCTGCTGCTCAGAGGAAAGAAGAGAGCTGGTGCTTTTGAGAGAGGGAGAGAAACTAAACTCTTACTGTTCCTACCCCCATCTGCATTTCACTGATCTTACCAGTCCTCCTCCCTTCAGACTTGCTCAGTGGAACTACAGAATTCACTTTTACCCATCTGCCTTGGGATTCTTGGGAAATCTTATGCCCTTCGTACTAATGGCAGCAGAAGGATGGAAAGAATAAATGAGTCCATCCAGAAAGTCTATAGTAGAGAGACCCCACAAAAATTAATCTTCTTACATGCAGGATGTTACCCTGGTTACCAAGAGTTTCTTCTTGTGGAACCACACTTTCTACACGTTAATCCATGCTTCTCTCTTATTTTTATCATATTTTTCAGTCTTGAGTTCAATAAAAATGCTGTTTTATTTCTTCTGACAGTGTTGATCAGCAGAACTCCCCTTGCAAGCATATATAAATAGCGAGAAAGTCTTGCAAATATTTGTGTGTGTTCATCTAGTTCATAAACTGCATGAGTTAACCATCCTGAAATCTTCCTATGGGTTGGAGAGTTGCACAGACAGGGATTAGAAATGCTGCCATCTAACAAATCAGGCCAAGCTATAGGCAGCTGGTGCTCTAAGCAGTTGTCCTAATGCATAGTTCATGAGGAAGCCATTGGCTGCAATATGTTTGTGTTAGTCATGTATCAAATAATAATGAGCACTGAAGGCTAGATTCTATAAATGAGTGAAGGGGGCTGAGTCCCTCACCTTGGTGTGAGGAATGTGTCTCGAGGGCCATGTTTATGGAGCTACAAGTTTGTCTTTGATCTTTTACCAATAATAAGACCAAAGGAATGCAATTTTTGTTGTTAATATTTTGCTTAACATTAGTCTGGGGAAAGGTTGTTAATATTCTACAGTTATCTCATCAGTCTCAAGGGACATGTCATATACATTAAAGGAGACAAATCAGTAATTGACATAAAACCATTCTAATCCTAAAGTAAAATATTAACATTCTCCCATACTTTTTTCTTTTCTTCTTTTTCTCTTTTCCTTTTTTTTTCCTGCTTCTGGAAAATTCCAAAAGAACACAAGTCTGAGAATGGTAGAATTTTGCCCAGAGATGATGAAAAGAGTGAGACAGCCGTGTGCCTGCCTGTCTGTGCTGCCAGATTTCAGGCATGTAAGTCTGTAGTAAGCCCAAAAGTTAAGTATGCAGGGAAGTGCTTTATGATGTGTCACAATCCTGCAGTTTGCTCTAATCACGAGAAGGTTCAATACCCATAAACCAATACATTTTGGGGACAAAATGTATTATTCTCTGGATTAAAGTTGCTTCTTTCTAAAAGTCTGTTAAAAACTGCCATTTATAAAAACAATTGATAAAATCCTTTAAAGTATGCCTATTTGGTTATTTTCAAAATTAAATACAGTTAGATGTTTCTGAAACTGAGTTATGAACCTGTACATAAATCCTTGTAGTAAAAGCTCTATTTTCATCTTGTAGCATTAACATCTAGAACATTTAAAAAGGTGCAATAATGCCACATGTTCAAAGCAATCCCTAATTCCCATCAGAGAGTAACATCATGTTAAACAGTTATAAAGTTAAATATATGTGCATAATTTATTAGGTTATAGGCATAAAGTTTTTTTTCAAGTGCCTATCCACATCTGCAAATGGTACCTCTCCCTATATATTTATAACTGTATGCATAATAAACTGCACACCCACAGACAGACTAGGTAAAAGCATATAGATCATTCAGATACATTCCCAAGGCATCTTCAATCACTAACATTTTTACCAGTGGGAAGAAACGTGATCTTTCATAACAATTAAATAATTGTTTGTTTTCTCCTGCCACTTATTTTCTTGCAAGAATTATACATTTTGGGTTACTTATTACCATGAGATAATTCTAGTCGGTCTGCTGAAGGCACAGGCAAGGCAAAGAGTTTCCTAATTCCCAGAAGGCGTGTGTTATCTCATGGTAACACACACACACATTGCAGAGTGACATTTCTCCTTGATACAGGTAAATGGACCATACTGTATCCAGGATACAGCTTTGTGCTTCCCTTAACATCTCACTTGTATTTGCCTGCTTACAAAATACTTTATCAAGCTTTATAGTGCAGAATAAAAATTTCAGGGAGCTGCTGTACCACTGCAATTTTAATAAATCCAGGGAAAGACTAAACAGAAACATCCAACTGCTAAAAAGCTACAGGGCTGGAATTTAGGTGAAAGTTTTACATGTGGGAAAGGACATTGACAATCTCATGCTACTGATGGCCTACAGTATGTGGATAGCTGACTTAGAATATATTGTGAATATAATGGAAACGTATTACTGCAAAGTGTTTTCAGGATGTTGCTGTTGAGGCCTGACTATAACAAGGTTTCCTAATTTCAGTCAGCAGATCAGGCAAGGAGCCTTCTACAAGTCTTCTTGCCCCTGGCTGCCTGTATTTCTCAATATTCTCAGTCAGGAATGCATCCAGGATGCCTCCCAGCTCTCAGATTGTTCCTTGTTCTGTCAGCTCTGCAGTTAGTCACTTAGAAAGATGGACAAGTCTCTGCAGTGGGCAGCCACCTCGTGTCACGTCAACCGCCCTCAGGGCCAGCTCTGGCTTATTTTTCCACACATTGGTTACTCCGAGTCAGATATTCCCCATGCTGCTAATGTCTGCTCAAGGGACATGTAAAACCTCCCTTCTACAAGATGCAGGGGAAGGACATAGAGGAAGGCAAGCCCCTAAATCCATTATTAATTTCTGATTGCAACATATTTGTCTCATTTCCTCATAGTAGAGTATCGTTCTGCCACTCTCAGCTCTTTGAGTTAGAAGTCCACTGAGATCAATATAGAACAAATGTGGGCATGAGAGGACACATTAATGATAGAACAGGGGGAGGACAGTGAAAATGGCCTATTAACTATTGCACTTGAGGATTTCCTCCAGAAAGTAAAGTCCTTCCAGATTTCTTCTAGAAAGGAATTTGCAGGCACTGAACATATAACCTTTCTGTAAATAATTTACTGTATACTGACAATGAGGCAATACAGCCATTTCTCTATGTTCAATTAGCTATTACACTGACAGATGAAGTCACACATAGCATATTATAAATGTGATCTTTAAACCCCAAATTCTTCTGTGTTGCAGAATCATCAACATAAGAATCTCTTTCTTCTATTAAATGGGGACTTGGATATGGGAAAATTCTCTGCAGGGAACTCCCATATACCATAAAAATGATCATGAACCTGGTTATCTCCTAAATACAGTAATAAGTAGTATTTTCACTTTGTTAGTAATAATTCGCCTGTTCGGTTTGGGACATGAACAGGCAAAATTTTAGCAGGAGTTTTTGATGCTTCAAAAGAAAAAGGGAGGGAAAGACTCTTGGACCAGAGAGAGCTGGAGAGGCATACTGAGTTGGACACAGCTGCAGTAGCAGGACCAACATGAAAACCAGATTTTTTTGGGGTTGCTTTGATTTCTTCCCAAAATTGTCTGTTGGATTAGCTGCCCTACAGATGTATCTCTGAAGATGACAGCCTCTGCTTCACATTTGTTACATAGAGAGCTGACCACGGGCTTTGCAGTTTGAAACTGGATTTCCCGTTCATCAGAGTTCAAGGAACACTTTGGAATTTTTTGGCTTGGTTTCATAGCTCATCACGCAGGGTAATGTCCTAGCTGTCTTTAAGTCAATGGCACAAATCCCACTGGTTTCAGCAAGGCAAGAATGTCACCTCTTGCAGTTTAGCAGCCAACTACAAAAAACCCCACACCCCATAACAACTGATTCTGACCATAGAATAATTATATTACCTTTATTTGTGCCCATGCTAGTCATGCTTTTAGTCTACTGGATCTATCCATTTCCCTTACTATATATTAATAAAAGTTTCCCTGCCTGCCTTTGTGGAGTTCCTGTGATCTATTCAAGGGGTGTGATCTTCAAATGCAAGAGACAGAAAGATCACTAGGAAGTGCGTAAGCTTGTGATAAAATGCTGATAGCATTCTGGCACTTAAATTCCAATTCCTAATGGGGTCACAAGGCAAATTCCATTTATTTTAATTGTCTCTACATCAGTTCTTTTTAGTGCTTGAGAAGAACTGGACACCATCAGATGAGATGTGCCAAAAGTGTTCATCAGAAAAAGTTGGCAATAATCTTCTGTGTCGCTATAGCTTTTTTTTTTTTTTAAAGGCATCTTATACTGGGACAACATGAAAAAATTCTGGAGTGTGATCCAGATTCTCACATTCATAGCTGATAAACCGATGGTTCTGTGAGCCTCAGGCAGTGGAGGAATATCATCACATTTATAGTGTTTTAGTGATAACTCCAATACATACTCCAAACATCATATTTTACACCAATATTTTGCACTGAGTAAAGTGGAGTGTTCTGCCAAGACTCCTCGGTGTGCTTTCTCACAGCTGTGATGCTGTCAGCCCAAAGACAATGCTTGCAGTGAGGAGTCCAGCATTCCTGCAGAGGCTCAGCTGATTCAAGGCTGGATCTCAGCCAAATGGCTCCTGAAACATTTCCATGGACTGCATTCTAATATATGTGGCCTGTGCATTCACACAGTTCATTCTAATGGGAGGATAGTTTGCAGGATTCCTGCTGGGCTGGCTTATACTCCACTCTGGAAGTGCATAAGGCATAGAGATCCCCTCTGTGGAACTAACATTGCATTATTTTGTATGATAGCTTTGCATTTACATATAGATATTGTGCTGTGTTACTGTGTTTGCCAAAACACCACTAAACCATGTGACATTAAATATACCCAAGTCTTGTTGGTTTATAGGATCCTCCTTGTTGACCATTGTGTTGGTGTAGCTATGACCTTACTTGATGGAATGGTGGGGTATTCTGCAAAGACCCTGTTGTGGTGATATTACCCTTTGTTCTGCACCTGGTGGTTTGTCTGGCAGTAACCATGGGATGGCCACCACAAAGTATAGGAACCAGGGGCTTGGAAATTAATATCCCTACTTCTTCTCAGGGTTAGGCTTTTAAAGAAATGGAGTGAGTACTTCAGAACATTTACCTGCTACAGCTCTGCTTGGTGCAGCACCGCTTTGTGTGCAGTGGTTGGTGCAGCAGGGTACAGATGCCATCCTGGGGCCACCAAAGAGAGTGACTATTGCTATAAGTTCCATTCTTGTCTGCATCAGCACCAGGCAAACATACAGAGCTTCTCTCCAGATACCACTCCAAACTGCTAATGGCTGTAGAAATCCAGCTTTGCAATGACTGATCAGCTGTGGAGGTTGTTGTTACACAGGCATTTGTGATCTCTGTGATGCTGCTGTATCACTTAATAAGACATGGCAATGCAAAGGAATTTATTAGTTGCACTGCATTTCAAACAGTTTAGAAAAAGTCCTTTCTGACAAACGGCTTTGTCAGGTACCTTTAGCTGTTGACACATTAATACTTTGATTACTAATAAGAACATAAAACCCAAGATGACCACACAAAACTGAATTGCATACTCCAAGTCACAAGTTCCTGCTTTGGTGAAGAGGTAATTTATGCAAACTTAAATTCCTTTCACACCCTTCATGCAAAGACATCAACCAGTGAGAATGGTTATTCTTAGTGGATTTTGACATATATCAGTTCAGTGCTTCATACCATCATAGAAGAAACACCTTGCCTTATGTTTCTCTGCTTTCTAAAACCATTCATCTGTTGGTTGGACAGAAGAAAACAGTGGTCTAATTCTGAACTATGAGTTTGCAGGGTGCTATGAATAGTCTCTGGAATAGCTGAAGTCTGTAACAACGCCTATGTAAAAGCTGATGTTTCTCAGCATCATGAGTCTGTCATGCTAAGTGGCTGATGGCTTTTGCACATTCTTGAGTGTAAGAGAAAAGTGCTGAAGGACTGGGGATCAGGAGGTCAAGAGATCCTCTGGACATTTGTAAGCCAAAGAGGATACATTGGCAAGCTGCCTCATGTGGTCAAGGAAACAGGATCAGGGAGGCATTATTTTCCCATTTAGAGACCAAAAGACAGTTGGAGGGAAGGAATGTTGTGTAACCAAGAATATGTGTTTGCATTTACTCATTCTTGGAGTTAATATCATGGAAGAATATTATGATATTTTTAGGTGGTACAGCAATGAAATTGTGCAACTGAGTGGTATCAGATTAATTTTGTGATAAACTTACAGAAAATAAATGTAAAATTATTGTCTCTTGAATAACAAGCCCCTGGTAAACTGACCTTTTGGTAATGAGGTAGGTAAGTAATAAAGCAAGAAGATGATGTGAGTTAATGGAATACAAATCAGGACCTCTTCTGGAAAAGTGCTAGAGGTCTGCAGATCACAGACCACAGGTTAAGAATGACCAGTGCAGGTAATGCCTTTGTGGTCATCCATCTTCTGGTGGTGGGATTGCATGTTGCACGCTGTGGGATGGCCCGCCAATCAACCCTGAATGGTATATCTTCTCCAGAGTGCAGCACTCTGGGTGCAGTCATTAGAGCCAATCACAAAAGAAGTTAATCCATGACATTTTTCTCTGCAGTGTCTGTGTCAGGGCTCTTTCCAAGGCAATGAGCTCCATTTCAGTCCTCTGAGGATTCTCCGGGAAATGCTTTAGGGCCTTCTGTTGGATTAGGTCCAGTAGTTGCTGGAACAGATCCCTCTCTTGCTCCTTTTCCCTTTTGAACTACATGTTGATCATTCTGTCTGTGTCCACCATTTACTGCTTCAGGAGAGCTTTGGCATCAGAAAGCCTAAAGTAGATTTTTAAAAAGAGGAAGGGGTTTGAAGTTACACTTTCCTAAAATCAGTCCTTATGCTAAATAAAACAAAACTGCTCCCTTGACACTGCTCCATCTTCAGTTCATGCTCTGGAGTCCCGATGAGGCAGTGAAGTGTAATCCAAATTGCTTTTGCTTGCTGTCAGTCTTCATGTAGAAATGATGAGGTGCTTTGGAGTATGACAAGAGGGGGGAAATTAGCTGGAGGGGGCAGGGGCTCTGGTGGCCCATATAAATAGAGGACATCACTCACAAAGTTGGCAATTCCTTTGTACCCCCAGTTCTGTTTGTGCAGGGGAATATTACAGCCTCAGGAATCAGAAAGATTCTTGCAAGAGTCCTGTGCAAGAGAAAGGACTTTGTCACAATGATGGCCCGGTGGCTTATTCAATATTCCTCTCTGTGCTGGGTTCTTGTGCAATTTTCAACCCTGCTGGTTTGTGCAGCATTGGCTGCTCTCATAAATCTCCTGACTGAATCCTAATGCATACACAAGATCAAAGGAGCTTGCAGTGGGCTTTTACTATTTGTTTGGCTGTCTTCAGTGCCTGCACTGCAACCTTGGGTGCTTTGCAAATACATAACCACCGTGTAATATTCGGAGCCTCTGTCTGCAATACTTGGAGTAAGGTGGTCCAGGTTGTCCTTTGGTCACTCATTCACCTGGAGCTCTCTAGCTTTGCCTTGGTAGAGTGGCCAGCATGGTGAATTCATTTTCCCCTGTTTCTCTTGAAAGTGTTCTCTAAGTGTTCTCTGTCTGCATTCTGGTGGTTCTTCTGAGACAGACTGCAAAGGTCAGTACAAGTGCCAGTGAAACCTTATCTTTCAGAAAAGGCACACTGTGCTGGTAATTACTCTGCTTTAAAATATCAAATAATAGCAATTCACACTTACTGTTCCAACCTGGGTTCTTCATAGACCCCAAAACTAGCCTCGTATAAAGTGCTGACCCCAAATTGTCTAGCTCCTAATGTAAGCCTAGCCTGGGAAACTTGGCAAGTCTCAGCCCTAAGCACAGCTTGCCAACCCTTACATACCACAGAGCTGCGTGGTGTGAGGTGGCAGTGATCGTGGCCTATATCTGAGCCCACGAGTGGCAGCAACAGTTGTAGGAAGCAGAGGTGTGGAGGATGTGGTTCTAAGTATAGAAATTCTGCAAGACCATTAAGATTTGTTTTCCTTTGCTAAGTTCCTGACATTAACTTTCTTAGAAACCTTGTATGCCACATCTGCATGCTGCTCTGCTGGTTTCCATTTTACCTCTGAAAATCAATTTCAAGCTCTAAGAAATCACAACACAATTCAGCTTTGCTCCTTGGCACCATTGTAGAACCAGAATCTATAATTTTGTACTGCTGCTTGTGAGGGTCACTAGCCACACACTGCAGTTTTTAGTCTACACTTCTGTTAAAAGTGTAGCTTGTTCTGATCTCTTCAGATTGAGTATTTACATGGTTATAGCAACCTGCTCCCTGCCTCCCTGTGAAAATACAGGTTCTGAAATCTGCTATACAGCTATTCACATGCTGAGTGTTTTCTGGAGACCTAAAGCTATGAAGTCAACACATGCACCTCATATTCCAATCCAAAAGGTAGAACTTTGCTGTTTTATTAAATCATCAAATTACCTGTATACACTACGCTTTCCCTTAAAATCCCTCATGCAACCCCACCATATAAGTTACAGGGAAATTGGGGTGGGCTGGTGCTGAGGTTCCTACTACCATGTCAGCCAGCCTTGTCTGCCACAGTGGCCTGTTTTGCATTCTCATGCTAAAAGTGAAGTGATAGTACACCAGTACATAAGAACAGCTGATTTCATTTCAGCATCTGTAAAAGGGACATTTTGATCTCTTCTGTGAAAATGAACTCTGATTATCATTTGATGAAGTAATTTGATGAACATACAGAGTTGTGGGAACAAAAAATTTGCAGAAATTGTCTTTTGCCAGATGTTTAATATAGTGGAAGAGGGTTAATTAGGAAGCTGAACAAATGACCACCAAAATATTTATCATAGAAACATAATTTTCAAGTGTTGTTGATCTCTTTCAACAGCATTGTGTAGACAATTTTGACCAAAGAAATTAGCACAAATACAAGCAGTCACTGATAGAGGTGAGCAACAAATCAGTCTTCTAAATATACCACTGACCAACTTCACATTCCAGAGACTCCACATAGATCATTCCCTGGATAGTGCTGTGAATCATTTGCCCATCCCAACGTTTTGTTTGAACAACAACTCCACTAGTCATCTGATTTGTCAGACAACTGGATGATGTCAGATTTCTCCTCTGTGGCTCACTTTGTGCCCCCAAGGCTAAGAAAACAGATTGATTTTAAAATGGAACCTATCGTGCCAAGTTTCCTGAGCACTTCAAATGAATTCTCTCACTCAGTCATGACAAATGCCTTCTCAGATTCTGAGAACACGTCTGTGATTTGCGTGCTCTTCTTCTGGTTGGATAACAAAGAACCTCCATTCACGAAGAGATCTTTCAAAAACCCTCTGGTAAATCAATCACTGACAAGTGCATAGTGAGTCTGCTTGGTCTTGTCAGTTTTTAATTAAAAAGTTGCACAACAAGTGATGACAGACACGAGCAGCACAGCCTTCTTCAGAATGTCCAAACACATCTGCGCATGAGAACGCAGAACAGGTTACTGTACTGCTCACAGAATACCAGCTGGAAATGACATGCCATGTAGAAATAAAAACCAAATATTAGACGACAGATTTATTTATTTTTTTAGGCTTTTTTGATCCTTGTATGCTCCAAAGGCCAACGTTTTGCCCTAACCCAGGGCTATGTAGCCCCAGAACAAACAAGGTGACTAGATTTACTCTGGCATCATATGATGGCAGGGCATCAGCATCCACTCAGCAATACTCTCTTACAAGGAGTCAGGGTATGATGGCTCTGTGTTTCCATCCTTGTATTCTCCTAGAAAGCACTTGGCTGTTTGGATTTTAAATGAATTAATGCATTGGAGGAAGGAAACTTAGCACTAAGCGTGTCTTTCCCTTCACATCACTTCCTCTTGGTGATTTTAATCAGCACCTGAGAAGTATCCACACACATCCTTACAGGGTGCTGGCAGAGGCTCTTGCAAAAAAAGTGAAGACCCAAAATTGACAATTCAGGTGATACAAAGTGAAATGAAAGCAAGGCAATATTATTTAGAGGTTAAATCTTCTCGTGATGCCTTTCAACATCATAAAAAGGGCAAGGAATAGAGAAATGACAACTCAGTTTTAAAGTATTTCTTTCAAGGCAGATAATCTTAAAAATACAGAGAAGAAATCTACTGATTTGGGGTCTGTGTAATCTTCTGTTCATAGATTTGCATGTAATCCTTGTGGTTTTCTGCTGGATCAGGAAACAGAGATTAAGGAAATTGGACCTGATTCACAAGAAAACTTGAGGCTCGTTTGGAGCCTTTTTTATCTTTGACCCCAAATATGAAAGTTTACATTTTTATCATTCAGTTAGTCAAATCTGGATTGCCTAAAATACAGGGACATACTGAGGGTTTGTAGAAGTCTTTTCAAAGGCCTTTTGTTTCTACACTATCAAGTAGTTCAGGCTGGAAAGTTCAGAATTCCCACTGGTTTTGGTTTTGTTTCATGTAGCAATGCTTGAGAATAAAGTAACTGGAAAAGAGTAGAACAAAAAAAAACAAAAAAAAAAAAAAGATCAGTTTTCTTAATTTTATTTTGTCCAAGCACAAGACATAACTTTTCTCTTTCTCACTTTTTATGGTACTTCGCCTGCATTGCTAGTTAGGACTAATTTCTACCTATGGATCCAGCAATATTGACTACTGCAGTTATGTGGTATTTTATTCTTCGAACCCTTTTTACCTTGCATTCTGACTAAACAAGACAGATTGTGGCCTTAAAGACTTAACTTTCTGCCTATTCTTTCATTACAAAAAGCTCTTCTTAGATGGTGCAAATTTCGAGCAGTGCTTGATGCTCAGTACACCAAATACACAGTGAAGATATGTGAGGGACATTACTTTATAGCTTGTAGTATTTGAGAAATATATTTCACTATGGGAAAAGCAGAATACAGTGTTAAGCAGGCAGGCAGACCTGGTAGGAAAGAAGGTGAAAATGTCAAAAAAGATAAAAAAAGAGCAGGGAAAAATGTAAAAGACCAAATCAGTGCTATATAGTTAACAACACCATGATGATTAATAAAACCCTGTGCTTCTCAGAGATGGGCAAGGCAACCACAAGAACATTCACAGAAAAAAAAAATCAATAATTACAGCTCGTGAAATAACATGCTTGTTCATAACTTTGTCATTACAAAAAAGTGATAGACATGTAGGAAGAATTCAAGTATATTCCCTTCCTTCCAAAAAATTTAAAGAGCCAATACCTTCCCATACATTATTTTCCTGAGGTTTGCATTATTGCTTTAAAACCTCATATGAAACACTTTGGCTTGACCTGTAGCTTCCAGACTTTTCTGTAACTTCTCTCATTAAAAGGAAAGGATAGTACTGTGATTAAGGTATGGCATTTGGGCTCAAAATGTAGGGAAGCAATCCCTCACAAGTTATCCCAGGCATCCTTTGACAGAGAGCCACAGGGCTTGATTTCAAAACTGGCTTCTGATTTTTGTTTAGTTTAGTTTTAGCTGCCCAGCTGGAGGCCTGGCCTTTAATGCCTCCAACTCCATGTGAAGATGGTGGGACTTGCAGTTTTTGCCCTATGTAAATCAAGGTCACGGTGCTCCCAGAACAACTGGGAATGGCATATTCGCAAATTAGAAGCCATACTTGAAAGTCAGGTTTTTAATCTCTTGTGATAATTCAGAATACCTAATTTAGGTGGCAAGGGACTTAACTGACTCTATAAGGAGCCTAAGGCTCGTTTGTGCCAAGCCAGAAGCTTAAAGGTTGGCAGAGTGAATATGTAATCCCCTGTAAAATGGGATACTCTCCCATCACACAAGGCCACTGTGAGGCTGAACCCCTTCATGCTTTTGAAGTGCTCAGAGACCATCATGACAATATATAGAAAGAAATGAAAACCATCAAAGACAATATATAGAAAAAGCAGAGTAGGGCACTGGTGACCCTTCAGGTATGCCAGCTGCAGGCACAGAGCAGTATGCTACCAATTTCATCCCAGCAAAACCCCTTGAGGAGGCTCCTGTTTAACTCCATCCAGAAATCACACCAGCATCCATGTCTTTATGGCAGGGATAAGGACTGATGGTGGGTAGTCAAGCAGAAGGTTAATATATTAATATTAATAGTCTGATTCTCACCTTTTTTTATACTCATTCAAACCAGGAACATCCATCCTGAAGCTGATGGATGTGCCTCTGTGAAATTCCTCCAGTGGAAATGAAAACCAGGCTCTGACTGACAGACTCCCCTCAGTTTCAGATGCCAGTAGGTAGGCAATACATATTGACAGCAAGAAAAAGCTTAAGTTCAATTTAATCCTCTTAATGATTTATTATATGTTCCAGTGACCTTGATGTCATTTTGGGGTATCATCCAAGACTAATAATAATTACTATACTATCACATGAAGTTTGGCTTTTACCCTTACCAGAGCCCAGTGCAGCAGCCTCAAGAAAAGAGGGGATAGAGCAGAGACCCTTCACAGCTTTTCCCCATCCATGCTGTGCTCAGGCACTCAGGGAAAACTCACTCTGTTTCTGCTACACAAACATGCTTTGGATGATGGTCAAAGAAAGAATAATGGCTACACCAGCAGCTATAACTCATCCAAATCTCTTCCTGATGTGGGATTTACAAAGGTTATCATGGACTGGGGAATAATTTCAAAGGACTTCTTTATGGCTATGGCCTGGGGCCAGGGGAATAAACGTTCTGAAGCAGTGGAGGATTCCCTTTACCTTAGGCTATTTGTTCTAACTGTGAGTACAGTGCAGAATTTAACTTACCAGTCCCTTCCCTCCAGAGGATCCCCAAAGTCTCTTCTGACAGCACCTACAGAAAATCAGCTGCTTCTGGAGATGAAAAGATTAGAGCTGAATTTGTCCCTACCCAAAGCACATTGTGTAACACTGTGGAGGGAAAAGGCTGGGCCAATGTCAGGGGAAATACGTGTTCCTATAAAAGCAGCACTAGGAGAGAGAATCCAGGAACTGATTTCCAAGGCCCCACGTGAAACTCTGAGACAAGACCATAGAGATTTATTTGTAAAAACTTGACAGACAAACTGAGCACTTTAAAAAGGGGACTTTTTTTGTTTGATTCTCTTAAGTCTGCAGTCTGAGACAAACACCCCATCAGATCTTTTGAGAGTCCCAACCTTACTTTTTAAAAATTACTTACATTTCTTAGCAGATGGTTATTACTTTCACTAAGTTAGACATCATCTAAAACTGAGGCAGGAGAGTTAAAAACTGAACTTTCCTCTTCCTAAAATCAAGGTATGGGTGCTCCAGAGTAGGTGCAATTGTGCTGAGGCAACAAATGTGAAATCCCTGGAGACAGTGTCTGATGCTGAGAGACTACCATTGCCAGCAGGACCTCTTCAAGGAGTCCAGCCTCAGAAGAGCCATTCTACTGGGGTTTTTTCTCCCCAGTCCCTCATTCTGTTTAACTCTGGAGACTGCTGGATCACCACGGCTGGTAGAACTCAGTATATGCCTTTTTTTTGCTTTCTAATGGAGATGTTGTAAGCTTGTGTAATCTTTGTGCCCCAGGCAGGTTGACATAGTTGTGGTTTGCAAATGAAAAAAGGCTAGAAACTTTCATTCTTTGCTGTAGTTAGTCACAAGGCTATGGCGCAGTCACCCTGTTTAGATTGTGCCCTATAAAGTTTGGCAGAGGTGCTCAAAGACTGATATCTGGTTTACTGGAGAACATACTGAAGGCCCCTTTTTTCCTCCCCCTATCCTTTATTCAGGTTCCCAGCCTCTTCTTTCCACAACAGTCACAGCTGCCATTATTTTTTGCCTAAAAGGAAATCCCCAGCCAGTCATGAAACAGACTGAAATCCTGGGAGTGGCCATACACTGCTGTCAGATTTAACGCACGTCCTTTTAATTGTTGTTAAAGCTTGGGATCATACGAAGCTGATCACCACAGACTGAGGGCAGGGTATGAACATACATGTACAATCACAGGACTTCCTCCTCAGTCACTTGGAATATAAAGCCCATCCCCAAGCCACTGGAGTCCTGTCTTTTGATCAGTTAATTAGGACCAACTTTTGGACGATTCTAAGTACATCTAAACTCCAGATAACTTCAGTGGAAGCCAAGACTAAGATTTCCAAGCACTGAGCACAAAAATATAGCAAGGAAACCTACCCCTGACCAGGTCTCCTTGCTCAGTGGTTTCCCTGCCGAGTAGCAAGCTTGTTACTCAGCCTCAGAGCAGATTCATCCTCTTGTCTTACATGGTGAGACTGATGCAGAAGAGGGTTTCTGCTGCAGATTCCAGCCTGAGCAGCTCCTTCTTGGAATTGCTCCTGAAAACAAATTTACAGCTTCAAGACTACACCTGCACAGGAGATGCCTGTGGCTGTCAGTAGGGAATGTGGCTAATTAAATAGGAACAGCTTTTCAAAGATTACTTCATCCAAGAAGCGAAAGCTAAATAATTATATGGAACAAGATGATTACCTGGAACAAGATGATAAAACTGCTAATGTTCCTGTTTATAATATGACTGTGAAGCTTCTCTGCTAAAACTGGGATGCAATGTATTTTAGTTTATTGCCTAATAATAATGCTACTGGTATTTTGGGAGAATCACGTTTTTCTTCCAAATAAAATTCCATTTGGAACTGACCCATCCAGGGAACACCCACAATTTTCCCTAGTTTATCCTCACCTGGGAGGAAGGAAAGCTTAAAAAGGGTGAATTATGGGTTTGCCTCATATATCAAATGTATTTGGGACCTTTAGCAGATTTTGAAGGATTGGTTCCATCTTTACAGGATGAAAAAAAACCCCAAACCACTTTTCTACGAGATGGCAAATTGCAGTCAGAGGGTAGATCTGTGACCCTGTGCCTCCTCTTTTGTGTGATGAAAATGTGCTGATGAAATGGCCATAGCTACCCTTCTCTCCTGGATTTTGTTTTAAAAAGGAGAGCTTTGCCACTGTGTGTGTGCAGGTCAAAAGCTACCAGAGATCTTTTGTTCACCATCAGCCGGGGGTGTGATTGCAGGGTGTGCCCAGTCCGTGCATTCAGCCACTATACAAGCAAATACAGCAGTTAAAATGTTGATATTCATGCTGATTTAACTCCTCTGACCTCTCCATGGCTGAGTTCCAAGCTATGTGCGGGCTCCACTCAGCTCTCCACCCAGCCTCTATGCATTTTTATTTATATTCACATTTTTTCTACCTTTCTCTATTTCTTTTAAAGAAACCTGAGATTCTGGAGAATAAAATAGCAGCTCATGAGAGGTGCCACTGTGTCATCCCAACAATACAGCTCAGTACAAGCGCTGTCTAAACTGAACCGCAGTACTTTCTATATTTTACCAATAACCTTTTGCAGGACATTAAATTACTGCTTGTCTCAAAACAAAGCCTTCCTCCTTTACTCTCTCTCACATCTTCCCTGAAGCCATTTATAATGACATGTGCAGGTTGACTTTAAAAATTTCAACGTGTCTTGGCATCTGCCAGTCCAAGTGGCCTTGATGCTCTAGCTCCACACCCATGTGACACCCTCCCTAAAATGAACCTTGACAGGGGTGATCAGCTCCACTGGGGTTTCAGTGCACCACTTGTGTCTTTGGAAAATTATTAATTTCTCTTAGACAGAACTAAGTATGACCTGAAAAGGGTTCTTGGATCAGGACTTAAGTTTTACCCAGGACAGCATCTCAGGATTGAGACTTGCATTTCTATATGGCCTTTAGTGTGCCTGCATAAAATCTCCTACAGAAAGGGATCCTGGAGTCTCACAGGGCTGAAACAATCTATTTCAAGGTAAAAAAACTTTGATAAATAATGGCTCTCTTTCCATTGCTGTTTATTTTTAACCATTTGTGCAATATCTTGAGCCAATTGGCAGAATTAATTGGTTAACAATGCCATGTTAATTAATATAATAAAATTGCTTTGAAAAAAGGAAGAACTAATTAACTACAAAGCATTAATACTCCAACTGTGAGAAAACCCAAGGGAAAAAAATCTACAGTGTAATTAATAGAGAATACATTTTTCTTCCTGCCCTACAGTCTCCCCATAGTCGCAGTCACTAATGACTTTCACTTGGCTTTCTGAAAGGTTTCCTGGTCTCCATCAACCTATCTCATGCTTAAAAATATCCAGAGGTAATTTGTATCATTTTTTCCTTCTTGACCTTTTATTTCTGGCAATAACCTTGATGCAAGGTATGAATTCTACTCTCCCCCTTCCTACTGTGAAATGCGCATGGAGCAGGTTCTTTCTTACATGGAACGGCTGTGGTGTTTAAGATCCAATATCCAGTTGTCAGTAACACAGGCCCGGCAGGAGAGCAGGGCATGTCACAGAAACCCTTTCCATTCTATACTTTCCCTTCCTACTGTACATCCCACATTTTTCCTGTGAGTGTCAGATGACTCACTGATTTATTACAGCCTTTTTTTTTTCAATCTAGTTGGCAGTCAATCCGCTTCAAACCACAGTGCATTTTATTTGTTTGCCATTCTCTAGTAACAATCCTCAAGAAAAGAAGTCAAACAAAATGACAAATTATAGGCAATTAAAGGAGTTAAAAAATTAACAAATATGTGCTTGTTTCTATAAAATTCCAGCTGTCTTGAGATGATGTTTGAACTGAAAGCACACTGCCCTGCTTTTTGTGTTTGGACTTCAACCACCTGCACAGAAATGCTTGTGAAGGTGCCCCTGAGTGAGGAGGTGGGGAAGGGCACACAGAGAATTGTCAGAATAAACATCACATACAGTGGTAACAGATACATTCTCACAGTAAAAATATCTTTGTGCTATAGTTTGGGCTGAGTTAACTAATGGCAGCCAGGAAACAAATGTTTACAAATGGCTAAACCAGAATTTATAAACATACAACAGCAGCTTCACTGAACTAGCCATCAGATCCTAAAACCTTTGTCCAGCAGAAAACGCTTTAACTACTTGAGTGTAACTGAAAGAGTAGAACAAACAAACTAATAAAAATCAACTGTAGTACTGAAGCATTTTTGCAACATACAGCTTCTTTCCTGGGGGAAAAAAAATATTATGCATCTGCAGCAGTGATTATGCTTAATTATTCAGCTTAAGTAAAAAAAAAAATAAAAACATGAAAAGAAAAACATTATTATGCATCTTCCAGCATTGCTTTCCTAGTGGAAAGCAGTTAGAACACCTCATACACACAAGGCAGGAGGTTCAGGTCTGAGTCCGACATGGAAAATACAGTTGTGTGGTATTGCCCAAAGAGCGCCGTGTCATTAAAGTCTGTTCCTTCAAAGGAGACGTTAAATAAACCTCCCTAATCTCTGGATGAATAATCTCATTATTTTCCTGAGAAAACATCTCACCAAGCAAATATAGTTGAGTCTTGCCCAGACATGTTTTCTATAGGTGGGAACTGGTAATACGTGGATGAGGGTGTGGAATGGCTCTTCTTGATGAAGTCTCTCTCCATTAATCACTACGTGTCTCATACATGACAAAAAGTGTTGATGGAATGGGTTTAGACATACTTTTGAGTTAGAATAAACCTCATGCCACACCAGCTCAACTAACACTGGGTATTGTGTTTGTAGTTGTCTGGTATGATGCAATGGAAAATTGTGAATAAAATTCTGATGCGCTGTCAGCTCTCGTGAACTTTATCTGCAGGCAAGAGGGTGTCAGAGAAACAGAGCAGCTCCCCAGGTCTTGCCACAGACACCTTCCTGGTAGAAGAGGAGAGAAAGATTTAGATTACCATTGTTATAGGTAATTTTTCTCACAAAAGGGGATTTGATTATGAGAGCTTTGTGTCTTTATTTTGTTTACCTAGGGTTGAATTTCCTTTATTGCCTTCTGTGAGTCTGTTTAGTCCACATGGGCCAAATTCACCTGCCTGCTTTATAGAGTTGGGCAATGCACTATGATCCCTGTCACTGGGCTAGCACTTCATGCAGTGAAAGGTTCCTGCCACTGCTTTTGAGAAGCTCCAACATCTCTACTAATCGTTTCAAGCTTTGAAATCTGGCAGGAAGAAAGTGATCAACACAAAAAATACCTTATTTTTCTTCTGTGAATTTCTCTTCAGGTATTGCCACAATAGAAGTGATTGAAAATTTACTATTTCTTCACTCCTGGAGGAATTGCTGAAAGAAAAAATATTGGCAGCACATCAAAATTGTAGCTGATTACAAATATTCTTAAGAGAGGGATTCACATGCCACCAACGCAGCTGTGAGAAGTGATACAGCACTGGCAACACATGGAAATTGCCAGAGCAGATGGAACAGCAGGTCTGGGAAGAAAGAGCAAGTACAAACTTCTCCAGCCATCACCTGGTGGTCGTTCCTTTGCCTGAAAGACATGCAGGATCCTTTAAGCTATTTCCTCCCCCATACTCGCCCCACATTATTCCTTATCACATCCCATGAGTGATCTGGAATAAGGTTCTCCCAGGTATACCCAACAGGCTGCGAACTCTCCTGCCTGACACCACATCCTTATCCATTTCTAGAGAATCTAGACCATTCTGTGGGTAAAAAAAACAACTCTAGTAAAGCCCCAAGCTTCTCACTCATTTTACTCTGGGCTGACTGGTTGTTGTCTGAGGGCAGAGCAGTGCAATCTGGCACTTGCCACCTACCCTGGCTGCCAGCCAAATTGGCAGGTCATCCATAGCAGTGCTGGGAGAGAGCTAGAATAGGTTTGGGACTGGTGCCAGCCTTCCCCAGTAGGATCAGGGAGGTGAACATAGCCATGTTTGTTGAGGTAACTGAAGGAGGAGCTGAGGGTCCCCTCTACTGGGCTGAACAAGTGTCTGTGCAAGATAAGGACATGTTTGCATCTCCCATCTCAAGCTGCCCTGACACACAGCTCACAGGGTACTGCTCTGCTCTCTGGCAGGAGGAAGGCAGCTCTTGGAAATACCTTTACAATGTAAATCCTCAGGGCAGCAGGTTCCAAAGCCAAACCTTTGACAAATCCTTTAGTGATATTTCCTTACCATGCTGCTGTTACCACATACCATCACCAGTAAATTAATTTATTAGAGTTCTTAGAAAATGGAAATACAAAATGGGTAGAAATACATTAAAAGCAAAGCAAGCCAGTGGAATAACAGAGTTCATCTGGACCTTTGGTGGTGTAAAAGAAAGAGGGCCCTTGCTCAGCCACAAGTACTACAAAAGCCATTGCTCACTTTTTCTTCACACTGTTCAGTTAAACATTCAAAATGGGAAATATTTATGCAAAAGTGTCTTGCAATATTCACCCAATCCTAGGGCTGTTTTTCTCTATTTATTAGAAGGGAAAAAACCAGATAGAAAAGCCTATGTTGTGTGCAATATAGTTTTTAAAAACTGGAGTTTGAGGAAGCAAGTGACATCTTTTGCTTCTCTTACATTTTTGTAGCATCTGCATGATTCAAGTTTGAGCATATGGCCAAAAACTAACGTAGACTTATGAGCCAAAGGTAATACCCCTGACGTACTAGCACAAAGTACCTTTTTGCTACAGATGCTCCACACTGTTCGATCATTTGACTCTTTATTTCTAGCAGCTTCCAAAACTTACAAAATGTATATTACTGCAAACATTTTGGATGTGTATTTTCAAGGCCATGAAGTCATGCTTGTTTGTGTCATTCTTTCCATTAGGGACAAGCCTGGCATGCTGAGTTTATTTCTGAATCCAGATGGGCATTTGGAGCCTGTTTTTTCGTCTGGATACATTATTAGATAAGTTTCCTGGCTAAACACGTTTCTGTATCTCTGTTTTTTGAGCATTCAGAGAAAAATATGGTCAGCTCTATGTTACTACTGAATGTGACAATCAGTATTTCTTTTCATGCTGAGAATAAAATAAGGTGCAGCTGTAGTAAGTGAACAAGTGGAATCCCCATAATGGTCTGAAAATTTTAGTGTGTTATATGTCTGTCTGGGCTCAGCACGTTTTCACAGTTCCTTATTTCTAGTTAGAGAAAGAAAGNGGATAATTCTCTCCTTTGGGGATGTGTGTAGTACAGGCTGCAATACTGTGCTGCAAAGTCACACTGAAGTTAATATGTAGGAGTGCTGAGGTTGCCCAGGCCCTGCAGCAACAGCCTGGGCAGTCTCTTGGTGCTTGTCCTGAAGTTGCAGCTCCTGAAGGCAAGAAAATGAATGCGTGTGGTATTTTCCCTGTATGTTGTTTACATGTCTGCTAAGCTCCTTTTGCCCTCAGTTTCAAGATTTATGACCTGTGCAGGGTACTAGTTTCAGCTGCTATCAAGATCAGTGTTATTGGTGAAGAGCAAGAATGGGTCTGGGGGGGGGGTTTTGTGCATCACTGGCATCCAGCACACCAGCCTTCCAGGGAACATGGCAACATGCATCTGTAAAATGGGCATAATAATCCCTACGTGTCTCCAGTGTAGGAAACTTAATTAACAATTCTTAATGATCTTGAGATCCTCAAAGGGATGGTGCATATGCTAACAGAGGGTGTAATTTGGCACAAAAGTATCATCACACCTACAACTCTATTACCATGCAGATATGTCAGAGCAAATAGAGCAGCAAATGTCCTAAATGCTGTGGAGACAAATAGCTCTGGCATTGTCCAAAGACCTCTAGCAGAAGAGAGGGATACACCTACTCCAGACAGGCTTTATTATAGCACACACTGATATATCAGCTGCCCACAACTTTTCATCCCTATAGACAAAGACATCCACAACCACATTCCTTCTGGCAGCACCGAGATACACCTACAGTTCAAAACCTTTCGGGAACCCTTAGGGATATAGTCACAGCCACAACTTACTGGCAATGCACAAAAGATGTGTCTACAGTGTGCAGACTTTCTGGCAACACAGCTGCATCCCCAGAGCCTGGCTTTCCACAAGCTGTGATACACTAATCATACCACATCCCTTAAGGCAGAGAGATGATACAAACACCCCACATTGCAAAGGGAGATGCCTTTGAAAAGCACTTAAAAAAAACTCACCAAAAAAATAAAAAAACCCCACTAGATAACAGGGGCTTTAATTGTTGCTTAAGTGCCAACAATGTCAAAGCTATTTGTGCGTGAAGTGAATGCTCAATGTTAATAAAATACATTCCAACTGAGCAGTCTGTACGTTCTGCTGAGCTGTACAAAGCATGAGAGCTTGTGGTTTATGTTTCCACCACAAACCCGTAATAATGAAAGTACTGACCCAGCAATCAGCGTTTTGAGTGCAGGCCCCGAGATTGCTCAGCTGGGTACAGTTTCTCTCTCTAGAAGAGAACATGTAATGCAATTAATCCAGCTAGTGGTGCACAGTGTGGTAGGGGACGGCTGCTCCTCCCTCTGAACAAAACAGCTGGTGTTTGAGTATTTCCTTATTCCTGAGCTCTTGACTGTCAAAGCTTATGATGTTCTTTGACATAGGGAAGAAAAAGGTAAGGGGAGAGTTATTTAATATTATACAACAGATCCAGATTTGTTGTTATTTAGGATTATAGCTAGAATAAAATACTCTGGGATTTACTTTAATCTCTGCAAGGAGCTAGGTCTGTTTGGAAATGTCAGTGTGTCTGTTATAGGCTGATCTACTGGGGTTCGCTTAGACCCAGGGCTTTTCTCATGATTATTGTGCTAATCTTACACTAAAGAACTATTCAAAATGGGGTCCTGGTTTTCAGGTGTTTTGCTGGCTGCAGCTCAATTAGGTGGTGGGAATGTAAAGGAGTTTTTGTTGCCTTGTGGCTTCTGCTTTCAGCTGGAAGGGCAGCCAGGAGAGCTGGGTGCAAGTGGCTGCCAGACTGCTGTTTGTCATCTTGCTCAGTCCAGAACAGCCATGCCACTCCCCCTGCACCATGTCCATCAAGGATTCCAGGAATGAACAGAGCACAACATCTCTGCCACTTTCACACCACCCAAGGAGGAGGAGAGTGCAGCCAGTGCTCTCTGTGCACAGAAGAAAACCATCAGGAGTCATTATTAATGGCTTGACAAGTAATAAATCAAGGTCACTTAAATTTTGTCTGTCATTTGGCAATAAAAGATGCCTATTATCCTGTGGGATGTGACTACACGAGAGTCCTGGAGAAATCCATGTATGGATTTGGGGTTGTTTGCTCAGGCTTGTCTCCAGTAGACATAACTCACCGAGCGACTCTGCCTTTGCTCTAGCTCATTGCTATAGCCCAGTGGTCGACGGGCTGCATTACACACGTTGGTGAGAAGCCACTTGGACTGGAGTGTGCCTTCAGGTGCGAAGCTCTGGGTACAAGTGGTATGCACTTGCAACAGATGCTCATTCACCTTCCCCTGTGGAATGAAAAGCAGGAAAAAGCCCCCATCTATAGGCATTGGAGAACCACAGTGGCAGAAGGATTGTTTCATGGAGCCTCCAGCATTGGAGACCAAGAATTATGAAGACCTGTGTGGATAAGAGTCAAAGGTCTTGTTTCCCTCAAGAGCCTGCAGAGGAATATATGACTGGAACTGTGGGATAAGCCCTTTCTAAGACTATTTGACAGGTTTGGAAAACGGGACCTGGCACAGCTGCTTCCACCACTGTAGCTTGTATGAGAGGTGCTACACCAAGATGAAAGTAGAGATGGACAAAAGGAGATGAGTGTATGAATGCACTTACATCCCAACACCTCCTCTTGGGCCCTTATTCAGCTATTTGCTGTACCGGGGTTTGGTGGGGGAACTGACAGCTGGTAAACTGCACTGTTCTGCTGTGTGATAAGATGCCATGAACAGTGTTTACAAAAACAAAATATAGTCCATATCTTTATGGAAAGCTTGTAAAAGGAGTTGCCAGCACAGCTTGTACTTGATGGCAGTGAGAACCAAAATGGACAATAAAAATAATAATAAAAAATGAAGACTTAAAGCTGGTATCTTGGACAGGAAATTGAAAATTAAATATTTCCAGCCTGTTGGGCTATGCCTAAGTACAGTGTGTCTTGCTAGGCTATGTCAGACTCCACTCCTACTTCAAAGTTTACTTTGATCTTCCTTTATTTACATTAGCCTTTGCCCCAGTATTCACAAAGACTTTTCAATGACTGCTCCAACTCACATATTACACTCTGCTAAGCCAAGTTTTAAGTCACTATTGTGATGCTGAATATTATCTGGAATAGTAAAAATACCCCCGACAATGTAAAGTATTACTTGTTCCTTCAGTGAACACACATCAGAATTTATACAACCTCAGTAGTGGTCCCACGTAATTGGGAACAGTTTCTAACAAAACCTCCTCAAAGTTCTGTGGATGTTCCTTATAGACCCAAACCTTGTTCTCAGTGTGCTTTTTCACAGAGTGTGCTCCCTCAGAATGGTACGTTATGGTACATAATTGTACCTGAGCAAACTCACAGAGAGAGGGGCACAAACAATTGCACCAGGGCAACCAGCCAAGTAACGATCAAGTAAAGCAACAAGTACAGTGATAGAAAGTGACTCTACATCCCACCTACATGTACAGGGTTTTTACTTGTTTTGCTTAGGTGTAAGCAATTTGCATGTTTGAGTACAACAGAAAATCAAGACCCAAACATGGAGACTCTTTTGCATCTCTTGGCCATCCTTTGCCTGATGCCACAGGCCTGGACAGGCAGCATAATGGCTGGCTTGGTTGTTCCCATGGAAATCACAAGACAATGTGGCTTCTCCATGTTTCTAAACATCCCCAGGATGAGGCAGGAAGTGTCAAAACTTTAGTTCTTCATTATTTCCTTACATATAGCCAGGTCTATTTAGGAAGTATCATAACAATAACATTGTAACAAGTGCTATGATAAATTCAGTAGCATGCAAAATCCTAGATTTTTCCCCTCCCATTGACTTTGGGTAGGTAATTGAAAGGGTGATGTGGTGGACAGACTGGTGAGATGATCAAAGCATTAGGCCAACAGTTTAATTTTCATCAAGGCCACCTTAGACTCCTGTAGAGCCAGGAAACCCTAAACCAAGCAGGTATTCCAGCACTGACAGGCAGCGTGAGAGCTCTACAAATGACTTTGAATGAAGATTTTATTCTGTAATTTACACTAGTCAGAAGGCTACAATAACTATATCACTCATCCAGGGTGTGGAGTATGAATATTTCACCACGTTTTCCAGAAGTCAGACAGTTGGTGCAGAAGACATTATGCAAACACCAAGCTTCTCACTCCCATTAAGAATCTGTTGCAATCATGTAATGTTCCAAACTTGAATGTGCTTAGGAAAACACAAAAATTTTTAAGATTAAAAATTTTAGTTTTATTTATGTAGCAGTCTACCATGTTTCCATGGTCATTTAACAATAGGAAACCAAATAATGTGTTCTGCCAACCACACTGAAGAGTAAAGGGAGGAAAGTCAGTGGCACACCCTGCAGCATACGCACAGCAGAATGCTTAGGAAAAGCTACTATTTACCATAATGCCATTTTAAGAACAATTGTATTCCTGCCAGTATCTGTTGTTGCAATAAGTCTAACTGAGACTGCATTTACATAACAGATTTTTAAAAAAAATAAAGTCATAAATTACTGAAAAAGTACTAAGAAGTAATAAATCAGTGGCGAGAATTTATGGCAAAATATGTGGATGGTTGTATTTAAAAATAGGTCTGGAATTACTAGTTTGTGAGCTGCTTATTTTTCAGTTGATTGCACTGTTTAACATGTAATCTTAAATATGAAGTAATTCTCATTTGATATTATGCAGTGTGTGCAAATTGCGAAAGGAATGGACAGACAATTAGAAATCCAGGAATTTAGATGTGACACTGGACCCAGTTCATTTTTCTATAATTCTCTTGAATTTTCTGTGTCCTAATTTATCTGTCTTTCAGTCTGAGAAAATATTGTATTCTTATCTTAACAAAACATTATGAGATTTACAATTTTATTCATAAACACAAACCGTTCTAATTTTGCATGTAGAAAACATGGTCAATATTTTCAGCAAATACTGAAAAAGTGGGTTTTAACTTTTCCTCTCTAACAACATTGCTAGCACTGGCCTGGGAGCAATGCTGACTATAAACAAAGCTCACACCCTTTCTGCTTTCATCATATGCCTTAGTGGATGGCATGCAGTTGGGAAAAAGGCCCTATTATGATGAAGAGATGTACAATTGAAGTAGGAGGAAAGATGACTACCATATTCCCAACTGGAAGCAAAACAGGAGCTGGACACCTTACTCTGCTTGCCACTGAAACCACTCATCTCCCCCAGCGAGGAAAATAAACAGTGGAGAGATTCAGCTGGTGCTGGATATTAAAAGTCTGTGTCTGTTGTGTTGTCCTGGTTTGACTGGTTATAAAATCAGCAGAACAGCTGGAAAAAGAGACTGTAGGAGATATTGTATGTGGGAAAGGAGGCCACAAATCCTGTGGAGCACAGAGGCACCACAGATTAAAGGTAAAATGTCCTCCTCAGGCTCAGATAGGAACATAAACACTCTGGACTTCTGAGTTCCATATTTGGAAGCTTCCCATTATAAAATACAGGCTGTTTTTTTCAGGATCCAAATCCAAACTCCATGAAGTTCAGAAGAGTATGAATGAAATGTTTTTTATACTTCAAAGCATAATTTGCAGCGGCATTAAAACTTTGTGGGTCCATTCATCTCACTGAGAATCTGACCTGAAAGTTTTAATGTTCTCTCTATTTTGTTCCTAAACATTTCCTAGGGAAATGTTAACATCATTATCAGTCATGGACTGGAAATGTCAGAAGTGGTCCATTAAACTTCCCAATGCCAAAAGTTTCATTTTAGAAATGCAAGTAGAAGAAAAATAATGACCATAACTTTCTGTTCGGGAGTGCATTATAAACCATAACAGGCAGGTAAGCTCTTTTCCAAGATGTTTTTTTTTCCCCTAGAGATTTTATTGAATTGAATGAGATTATATAAGTCCTGCTTGTATGCCTTTTTTTCTCTTTCAAAACAAACAAGCACCAAAATAGTCATGAAAATTGCATTGTGCTGTCAGGTCACCATCCTGGATTGCTGTGGCCAACAGCAGGTCTTGGAAGACACTCTGGAGGGCTTTTCCATAGTAGGATCAAAGCTTGGCTGACCTGCCATGAAATTGTCATGGGGCACACGAATGCAGAGCAACACCAGAGATGTTTTAAGAAAAGTATAAAACACAAACCCTGTTATCCAGCTGGGTGAAATACCAGCCTGTTTGAGTACCCCCATGCAGTCAGTCAGTGGATTTTCAGAGTAAACCTCAGCTGGGGAAAAGTTTAGTCAGGGAACATACAAAGCCAACAATTCTTAAACAACAAATGAAAAATTTCAAGGACCTGTGTCAATGAAATGTCCAGCACCATCTTGTGGCATTACCATCAATTCAACCAATCGGTCTTTCTACTGCCTAATTCTTGTTTTTTCTCCCCTGAAGAATGCTGGTCATCATAAAGCAAGAGTACAGCTACAAATCTGTTGACAAAAAGAGCTTAAGATATGGACCTGTTGAGGTGGGTCCAGAGGAAGGCTACAAAGATGCACAAAGGGCTGGAAGCACCTCTCCTATGAAGACAGGCCAAGAGAGTTGGGGTTGAAGAGAAAGCTCCAGGGAGAACTTAGAGCACCTTCCAGTACCTAAAGGGGGCCTACAAAGAGCTGGGGACAGACTTTTTAGCAGGGCCTGTTGTAATAGGACAAGGAGCAATGGTTTTAAACTGAAGGAAGGTCTATTTGGATTAGCTATAAGCAAGAAATTTCTGTTTGTAATGAGTGGCAAAACAGGTTGCCCAGAGAGGAGGCAGATGCCTTGTCCCTGGACACACTCAAGGCCAGGTTGGAGAGGGCTCTGAGCAACCTGATCTAGTTGTACATCCTGCTCTTTGCAGGACGACTTTTAAAGGTTCCTTCCAACCCACACGATTCTGTGAGTCTATGACTAGGAGTATTGTTACAGATGAGATGTGCTCCTCCAGTTCAGATGGCAACACAAACATTTCAACACTTGCCTTTATTGCTTGATAAGCACTTAAAAGCTGAAATTAAGGAGTAAGTTAATAATTGATAAATTAACTTACTATTTAATAAATTAAATATATAAAATGTTGTTAGGCAGGCAGTAGATGAGGTGACCATGCATACACCTAAAACATGACAGAGCTAAAAGTGAGAGTGTCCATGGCCAGTGTGAAATATCTCAGCACTTGTGTTGCAGGCTTCCTGACAAGGCTCTGATCTGGGTCCTGCTTTCCCTTGTGCTACCAGCATCCAGAGGGGACTGACAAGCCAGCACTCCTTTAGAAATAGGCTGGGGAATAATACTCCTTCTGGTGGCCTGGCCAACATTCCTTTCTCCATAAGATGGGATTGACTTTGTGCTGGCTATTACTGAAATAGAGCTGCTGCCACATTTGCTTACATAGCTGGTGCATGACCAGTATATAAGTCATGTTTGTGGAGTGCTTTGCAAGATGTTCTGCATAAAAGTGTATACAAAACCACATCATACTCTCAGATAAGTTTATAAAATACTCCCATCCAGCTTCACAGCTTCAGCCCAGAGTTAAATTGGGCCAAAGAATGGAAAGAATAATTTCCAGGAAGTTTTCAATTTTCTGGACTAACCTTTCTGTGCCTTACTTTGCTCAAACAACAAAACCACCCAGCTGAATTGCCTTGTATTCTCCACATCTGTGTGTGAATTAAATTCCACTGTGAGGTGCTTGGGTCACAGATGTGGAGATTTCATCCAATTGAAAGGAAATTGTGGAAGCTTATCTTATTGCTTCTGGCAAGCTGAAGTTTCTCTGTCTCTTCTATTGTAGTGCTTCTTAGCCTGGAATTTACAAGCCTGTATTTAGGAAAAAGGTTTTAAATCACTCAGTCTTTGGCCTCTGCTGAGACTGATAAAACATTCCAACATTAAGCAGCTCCTGGCGGGGGGGGTTATTTGTTTCTTTTTAATATGATTGAATTATCATCACCAGATTAATTTCAGAGGTCATTGGATTCTTTAGTCTCCACCCAAAAGTAATGTACACTGGTGTAGCTCCACAGACATAGAATCTCTTGAGGATCTGGCTACAGTTTTTTAGTAGTGGTCAAAATATCCCACCAATATTGCTAATCCATAATGAATGCATGTATAAGTATCCACTACTGAAGATTTTGCTTTAAATTTTGAAGCTCATCCAAATCACTTTTACAAAACCTTAAGTGGCAAAACACCCTCCCTCCCCGGCCCTCTATCCCCACCCCAAAAAAGGCACCAAAAAAGTTAATCTGAAAGTCATGATCATACCTTGAATTAAAATAATGGAGATCAAGTCCTTCTTATAGCAACTACCCACTCACGTTAAGCCCTGACTGCAGGGACTGTCCTTGCAGCTGGATGTAGCCCCAGTTGTACTCCTTGGTGTGCCCTTCCTCAAAAATCAAGAATGCAATTTCAACAGGAATTAAAAAGGGGCCTTACAGTCAGTTCCTTCAGACAGTATCCTTCTCCCCTCTGAGACTGCACACGGAGCCATGGAGGATGCTGTCCCCGAGCCTGGGGACACCAAAGTCAGGGCACCTCTTATAAACTCATTGTCACTTGCTCCTGTTCCAGTCATGGCACTGGTAGATACAGGATAAATGCCTAAAAAGCACCCTCAAGGGTTGGCAGTCTTGATCTAAGGTAACATTTTGTTGTGACAGCCCTTTCAAGCAGTGAGCAAACTTCTTGAGGTTCACCTTGGCAATGTTGGCATTTGTGGTCAGCCGCAGCTGCTTCTTTAAAAAAAAAAAAAGTGGGAAACCCCCAACTGTTGACCAAAGGTAAATGTACACATATTTGGGTTTTTTTTGGCAAAATATAGTTAATAGATATTGAATCTCTTGTGTACTTGATGTTTAGTTTAGCTTTCAGTTCACTTGCTCTTTAAGTGAGACTAAGGCTGTACTTTTTTGTGAAACTTCAAGTCCGTAGCTAAGGTAACTCCTTCTTTGCCTTTCACAATAAATCAGGCAAAACAGAGCTCTGAAGTAAGACAGATGTGACACATGATTTGTAGTCAGCGACCACTGCAAGATATTTTGAGTCACAAAGCAAATGAATAAATTACTTTGCCAGAAAAATGGAAATTTAGTTGAGAATATATATATTAACCAGGTGGGTGCCAGGAAGACTTCCCCATGCTTCCATAAAAAATTGCTCTACAAACAGATGTCTGATCTCTAGCTGAAGTGATTGCAGAATAAATAACAGATTTGTCCTTCTAACTGCAGCTTACTGAATTGTTGGTAATATGTCAAACTTGATGCACATCAATAAATTGACTTAATCCGTAAGTTGATGGGTGGGTTGCTTAATTTTGGTGTTTGCCAAAAGGAATTTCAATCTGTCAGGACTAAAACAACATGACCTACAGTAATGGAGTACATTGATGTGCATGAAAAAGTATAGAAGAATAATCAAAATTTATCAGGGGAAAAAAAATTACCTGATTTAGGCTAAAAGACTGTGGCTTTATTAATTTATGCAGGATAACTAAGTGAATTCATACTCAGAAAAAAATGCTAAAGCTATAAATTAATATACAATAGTGATAGAAGACAAATTAAAAAAAAGGTAATAGTGTTACTTGCAAAAATGTTACAAAAAGGTAAAATATTCTGTAATCAGTCATTGACAGAAATGCCTCTGAAAGCTTTAAATATGGTTTTAAAGAGACACACTCACCGTTTCCAGTCCAACTGGAAATCTGACAAATGAAGACATGAGTTTTTAATGCAGGATTACTGAAAAAAAAATATATATATAGTGTTATTCAGCAGTTACATTTGCCTTTTTAAATTAAACTAAAGACATGGAATTGTCTTTGCTGACAAATTTCTGTAATGCTGCTTCATATCCGTTCTCTGCCCAAGGCTGTAGTTGTGCACTATGAGAACAGGATGTTTTCTTGGAGAACAGAAATGCACCATTTCTGTGTGGCAGCGATGTCTCTTGGCTCTTCCTTGCATCACCACTTGTCCCAGGATGCTTTAGAAAGAGGGAATTATGTCTAATTTGACAAAGAGTAGGCCCACATGACCTTACAACCAACCCTAACAGAAAATTGATATGTTTGCTTCCTGTGACATTGAAAGGATTAACAGCTGAGATTGAATCCAACCCCCTCCCATTAATCCACTGGGCGAACATAAGATCAGTACGAGCACTGGCAGCTCACTTGAGAAATTGTTCTGTCACTGCCCTCTGTGCCTTAAATAATTTTCAGCATGAGTAGCCACGTGTGTTGGCACACCCACATTTCTGCAGAACATCCTGCTGAGGGATGAAGTAGGTCCTGCCTTCATGGGGTGCAGGATCAGTGTGGCTGGGCGGGCTGGCCATGGCAGCCTGCTGCCAGTTTCATTTCTCTAGCCTGGAAAAAAAAAAAATCTGGTTTAAAATGATTTTTTTTTTTTAAATTTCCACATCCCTGATTTACCAGGTGGCTACTCGAGGTGATGTAATAAAGGTGAGAGTTACTTTCTCCTCACCAGTGAGGGGAATTGAGCCCTCCATAGCCCCTGACCCCTGGGAGCAGGAGAAGACTCCTCACCCCTCTTGGCAGTCTGAGCAGTGTGGCCAGGTTGAGCTGAAGTGTTTCCCCAGCAGCTTTACTGCAACACTCACTGAAAGTCTAAACTTTGAGAAACCTGAGAGAAAGCATAAGATTTCGAGAAAAATCTGTTTCTGAGATATAACATCTATTAAACAGGCAATGAATTTTCCTCTGCATGAAGTGGATTTGGATAGAAGTGACACTGGTTAACTTTATTTCAAGAGAGAATTGCAAAAGATATTGAAGTTCATTTCAAGAGAGGCCACTCACTATAAATTATCAAATAAGCTCACTTCTTATAGTGCTATTATAATATAATTAAATAAAGTTCAGAAAGACTCTGGACTTCATTAAAGAAGAGGAAAGGCAACACAACTGTCAGCTTTGTAGTGAAAATGAAATAAAGCCTGCTTTTCATGATGTAGGAAGGTTTTTTATTGTAATGCCTTGTCTATTGATTTATTTTGTATAAGAGACTGAAAGTTCAAAGAAAATCTCACCTGAACCCAAAAGAAATCAAATAAAGCTGGCGTTAAACATAAATTACACCCACCTGAGAGAAGTGTGGGGGCTTAGAGCTAGCAGTGGTGAATGCTACAGTCAAGAAGGGAGTCTTCTTTGGAAGAGGTGGGCTGTGCTTTTGGGAGTGATGGGGATGGGTTGGGGTAATAAAGGAGCAACACTCAAGGCTTGCTTTCTATTTAGGAGTGGAGTGGAGGGCAGTGCAGATGTAGATGTGGTAAAAAGGAAGGATGGACAGACAGATGATAAGGGCTGTGTGGTGGGGGTTGTAGTTCAGAACAAGTGCAGCTGGACTGAAGATTGAAGTTTAGAACAGAGACATGTCTCTCAGTGCAGAGCCTGCTGAGCCAGCTGCCCAGGCTCCCTTTGCACCGAGACCTGGTGTGGAATCAGGACAGTGTAAGAGTGTAACAATGCTGAGTTTACCTCATGATGAGGAATTTATATATAGGCTAGTAAAATAAAAAAAAAAAAGTCACACTAGTGCACTTAGGAGTCGTTTGAGCAGGGATTTTCTTCCATGTGGCAGAAAGAGAAACAGTAAAACAGATCTGCAAAGCTAAGGGCGTTGCACAGTTGTATTCCAGGTTCCCTTGCAGCAGGAATGCTTGTTGGCAACAGACTGACTGTTAAAAGGCATGAGAGGCATTGGTGGCTCTGGAAAACTCATAGTTTTACAGCCTTTGCAGGTAGCTGGAGCATTGGCTCCATTAGCATATGGAAGACAAGTGGGGTATTGCCACACAACTTAGATCAGTTGAAAAACCCAAATAATAAGAACATCGTGGTCTGTTCAGAAGAGAGAGATTCTGGACCCTGAAGGAAGACACTGTACTCAGTTGGAGTACTGGTGCAAGTTTACTTTCCTGCTTAGGCAGGATCTCTCTGGTTTCCCTAAATTAGTCTATTTGCAGTGAGGTTCTTTTTCTTCCTTTTGTTCAGCCATCAAAAGCCACAGAGAAAGGAAATCTCCTCTGGATGAGCTGACAGCGGGTGCGGGAGGGAGCTCCTGTCTCCCTGGGAAGTGGAATAAGTGCAGCAGTGTGATCTTAGTACACCTCTACTGAATCTTTTAATCTTCCCCTACTGAAAATAAAAGCCCAACCTGCCACCTGTAAAGATTGTAAGCAGAACTGTCCTTGATTTCTGGAGGGATTATGGGGTAATACCTGAAACAGCCTTGTCCAGATGTGAAAGAGCATTGCTGTCTCTGTTCTTTTTCTAGCTCCAGATTAAAAGTGTTTTCCAGCCTTTGCTTGCAGAAGTTCAGTGTGTATTTCCCGAGCTGAGGGGATGTACTTCATCTACTGGTTTACATTTGTACACTGTAGGCTTTTATTTTGCTGGTGGTCTGTAATACTCAGTGTCTCTCATTTTTATCTGGTATAATGACTTGACATTTAAGTCACATTCCTCCCATCTGCAGAAACACAGCCATCGAATGCTCTTCCTAACAGGTCAGTGTTAGCAACAAAGTGCAAACAGGTCCATTCCCCTGGCTCTGAGCTCTAGTCAACTAGGACAAAGTAGTTAAAAAATAAAACAGCAATGCTTTAGAGGTCTCCTATAACTAATTATTTCCAGCTACAGCCCTCTCCTAGGGTGACACTGGAGGAAGTTAAAGTTAATTAGTGAGTATTTTGGCTGTCTGCTCAAATTACATTTCTACATTCAGCTAGGTCAGAGTACCCGAACAATAAAAATATATTTCAAAATTCACGATGGACTGCTCTTTTATTCTCACTGCAGGCATTTTTCAGAAATTACTTGAGCAAATTTTGTGGTGAGAGGTGTAGGTGGACACCTCAGGAGAGAGCAGCCTCAGGCCTGGATGCGCTCCTTCTCCTGAACCTGTGTGCTCCCACACAAGCCAAGAGCAGTTGCATGTTCAGGCTTTCATTCTGTACTATTTCTGATGCACAGCCTAAAAGACCTCACAGAAAGCTTTGCCAGGGGAAGAGCCATCACTACATCTGCTGTAGCCCCCCAAAGCTTGGAGCAGCAGGTATGTGGCAGTGGAGAAAGGGCTCCTCTGGAGAAAGCTCCTGGATTCTTCAAAAGGCAATGAACATTTCTTCCCCCTTTTTTTTTTTTATGTTAATTTTTCTTTATTTAATATTCTTATTTTGTTCCTATCATTCTGAAAATAAAAAGCCCATGCTGTTGGTTAGTATGATATTGTTTCCTTAAAGTCTGTTACATTCTACAAAAGCCCAGAGGCACTTGCACACATCTCCAAAGTTTTTGTTGGGGTGTCCATTGGCTAGAAAGCATTAAACAAAAATTGTTGCTATCTGCTCTATTGAGATTTAAAGCTTTATGTTTTTGCACAGGAGGTAAGTGCTGTCAGTGAAATTCTCATCTGGGTGCAGCTCTCTACACTATGAAAATCCAAGGGTATTTGTTTCTGGATTGCAGGTTGAAGCTTTGATTTGAGAATGAATCTTTGTTAATTCCCCACCTGCAGGCTGATCGCAGTGAACCAGACAGAGAATTATTCCTGGACAGCCTCAGACTCTACAATGAGAAACTGGTACAAAAAACCCTCTTCTCTTCCAGAACTATCAGGTTCTCTCAGTGTAAACAAAACCAAATCCAAGAAAAAAATCCTAAAAACAAAAGAGTTAGCACATTGACATTTTCTTTTCTACTTTCAGATGAAACAAATTACTCCTGCTATTAGTGAAAAGCTGTTTCTGCAGTTGTGAACTGATTTCTTTATTACCACTAAACCCATACCAAAAATATAGCTCAGTTGTTGCTGTCACTGACCCTGGTGTAACACCAGTGCACCAGGAAAAAAAAATGTGGATTAGAAATGGACTTGAAAAGTAAGAGATTGGGAAAAATAAATGAATTCTTAAATTACCAGATCAGGTAGACATTCTTAAGAGACAAATAAGATATTTAATGAAATAGTAAATAATTCCTTCAGCTGGTTTGAATAAAACTGGTACAGGAGACTGCATTGTCTGAACGTTGAGCTATTTAACCATATGAGATTCTGTTTATATAGGTTGTTCTTATTATCCATCTGCAAAAATATCAGAAAGGGAAGGAGGACAACACTAGATTAAGTTTCTCTGAGCCTGAACATTATCTTCATTCAACAGGAGAGCAGACAATTTTCAGTGTCCTGGCTGATGTCCATCCCATATCATCTTTCCCATTAGGAAAACTTCTCCCAGCTCCTTCTCTTTACAGCTCATGCCTTCCTTTGGCAGCCCCTTTGCAGACCCACTCCAACTGCAGCTCTAGGCTTACACTCAGCCCAAACCTGAATCCTAACACTAAAAATAACCATAATCTGGGGATTATCCTTCCACACATGGCAATGGTAAAGGCAACTAGCCATTATGCAGGAAAAAGGTTTTTTTCAACCCAGTGTTCTCCACAGACCACACTTCCCTTTGGGTGTCCCTTTCTATTCCCACTGCAGCTGCAGCTTTCCAGGCTCTCTCTCAACCCTAAATCTAACTTTTCTTTAGGCTGAGCTTGTAAAAAAGGCCCCCATTTATTGTCCAGATGAAAGATTTTTTCAAGGCATAGTCCTCTCTGCAGACTACACTTTACTAACGTCCCTTCTGACAGGATTTTATTAAATATTGGAGTTGTGAGTGAACATCACATGTACAAACTCTGACTTTCTTAATTTTCTTTATTTATGAGGAAACATATGTATTCACTATGTTTTATCAAGCTGGTATGTTTAGGCAGGATTTCCCAGAGAAGTAGTCTGAAACTAAGTAACTCTTGAAAGTCTCTTTTGCAGGCAGACCACTAATTATTTGTATAGCAGAGACCTTCTGAACAATTCCTCCAAAGAAGTAACAACCCATGAAACACAAAATCACAGGAAGAAACAATACCTGTATTCAAAATAGACTCACGAGGAAAGAGAAGAAAGAAGAAATGACACCTGAACACACATTTCTACTGAATATTTAATGCTGAAGTTGAACTTCTAGGTGAAGTTTGCATCAACAAAACAAACAGAAATACCCCCAAAATCTGATGAGGTAAGATTCTGAACTTAGGGGGAAATAGTGTGAAATAATGCAGACATTCATTACCTTATCTTAGTTGTTTTATACTGGCCTGGTTGCACTGATCAGCAGAAACTCTGTCCTAAATACCTTTTCATGAAAGACCCTGAGTAGGAAGAAGTAGCAGGGCAGAGCAAGGTGGGCTGAGCTGCTGTTGCTGGGCCATATCCCCCCAGAGGTATTAATTAATTTATTTAAATAAATCCAGCAATGAATAATGGGGTAGGTAAAACCACTTCCAATGGGAAATCTTCTCCTTTAGCCAAAACTGGACTTTCTGAAGAAACTACACTGAAACAAATCAACTTAAGTAGATTTATTTATGCACATACCTTTAGAAATTTTATAAATTTTATAAACTTACAAATCTCTGCTCTGTTAAAAGGGCTTTTATCTTCATTGTCTAGAAGAAAAACTGTATTAATTTATTAAAACAGCAAGTTGCAGTTTGAATTCTCTGCTATTTTATGTTGTGTTTACCACTAGGAACTTATTGTCCAACAACAAATCCCTTGAGTTTTTATTACAACTCAGAGTTATTAAAATTCTAACTGTAAGCTGCTTAAGGGTACTTTCTAGGGGAGAAGAAGACAGGAAGGAATAAAACACCTGTGGTTTTTATATGCATGATTTTGGTTATGGTATTAATAACTGAGACACAGAGAGATGCTGCTGCCCTTGCCATCAAAGTGCTGATGTGGCCAGAGGCGAATCCACAGGGGCTGTGACAAGCTTTGAAAAGCACCTTCCAAACTGGCCCAGTCACTCTGTTATGTTGGTACAGGCTTTGTCCTACTTCTCTTCAAATTGATGAGATTTTTTGACATTTATTGAAAAGGAACCAGGACCTGTGAGATCTTGGGTCAATGTGGGATTAACAAGGCATGGTGATGTGCTTTTTAAAAGAAGACACAGCTCAAGCACTTTCAAAGTTAAGCACCTGGTGTCAGAAATGCCAGAATTAAGGCTATGTGTGCAGCTTTACTTGTCTTTTCTTTTACATGTCTGCACTGCAATCTGGCCTGTACAATGACATTCTCCTTTCTGCAGGACATACTTGTTCTCTCAGATGTACAGAACAGATGGAGAATATGGCAGGAACGTGTTTGGGATGAGCTGGCTTTAGAATCTTGCTTACCTCACACATGAAAGTTGGTTGGCAGAGGAGGAGTCATGAGATATGGGGAGAGGTGTGCTTGCAAGTCTTGGCTATGATCTTAATTGTGGCATTTCCAGATATCTGGTGTTTGGTTATTTGTGTAGGGTAATAACAAACAAACTTAACTTCATGATGATGATGCTGCCTGCATAATTTTTGAAAGAAAACTGGCCTTTCACACATTTAACTCTATGACACTGGTGTGGAATGACAACAGTGACTCCTGGATTCATTTATTAGATTTCTTGGGCTGTTGAGTTCAAAGAATCAGTAAACTAATAAGCTGTTGCCTTTTTTTCTACTTACCACCTTTAGAGGGAGAACTTACACTTCTCAGAGGGTATATATTTTAAACACTCAGATCTAAAGTTACTGCTGTTTAAACAAAAAATCCAGAGAAGCCAATTAAATGCCTTTTTTAGAGTGATATTTATATGGAGTTAAGTACACAGACAATTTCCTTTGGAAATCGGTGCAGTCAAACAGACAAAAATTATATTGAAGATGTATTTCTTATGCTGTGGAACCAAATCTGCAGGACTTAGCTGCCACAGGATCCTAGGTCAGGATATGTAGGTTTGCTTAACACTTTAGTTAACTGTTAAATTGCCATCATTGAAAGAGTTGAAGCTTAAAAAGCTTCCAGAAACCTCAGCCAGTTTTTTGATTGTTTTCTTGCTTTCCCCCCACTCCTAAGGTGACAGATGTGTGATGAGAGCTTAGGGAGGAGAATGTCATGGAGGTATCCTGAAAAAGAGAGTAAAAGCACAGTATTGATAAAATAGCTGCAAGATTAAAAAGCAGATATTCAATAGGTTTAAGTGGTTATATCAGAATTTTATCATAGAATTCAGTTGTGCCCAGCAACAGAACAAGGAGCAATGTCCATAAACTAAAACACGAGAAGTTCCACCTCAACATGAGGAAGAACTTCTTTACACTGAGGGTGGCAGAGCACTGGAACAGGGAGGTTGCAGAGTCTCCCTCTCTGGAGACATTCAAAACCCACCTGCTCGAGGTGATCCTGCCTTGGCAGTAGTATTGGATTAGATGATCTCCAGAGGTCCTTTCCAACTCTAACTATTCTGTGATGCTGTGATTCTGTGAATTCAGTATGCTTCTAAATATTAAAAATATCTGGAGTCCAGCATTCCATTTTCCTGAAAATCTCACTCCTGAATGTTAGAAACATTAGGTGATTCAAAAACATGCTTAGTAGGAATATTGTTGCCATTAGCAGAATGATAGATTCTAGATTGATTGCCATACTGAGGATGGTTGTAAAACTGTTTAAATTCTCCAAAAAATCTGAGCCAAGGAAGACTGACCATTGACAATATTAACCTGAAAAATGAAAACTTAGAAAATTCCTACCTGACTAGACCCAGAAGGTGAAATTAGTGTTGGGCAACAACTCAGGGTCAGTGCAGATGCCACAAAGCCCTGGCAGAACTAGGTCATGGTGTCCAGAGACTTTATTTAGGGTATCTGCTGCCCTCTAACAGTAATATATAGGAATCACATACGGTTTTTTTATTAGTAAACTGGAAAACACAGGACCAGAGCCTGCTCTGAGCTGCAAACCCTTCTGTCTCCTGTAACTGAAGTGTTCGCTGTTTCTGTTTCTCTCTAGCTTTATCAGCCAAGATGCGTGTGGCTTTTGCCTATCAGATATCTCTCCTCTGATTTTAAACAGCCATCAGAAACATAAAGGGACTATCAGTAGATGCACAGCTTAGAGTCTTTTCCCAACACCATCACACTTTAAAACCAAACTAAACCCAGCCCTTCTAGGGAACAAAGGATCTTTTAGGTTGATTTTTTTGTATTCCCTCTCTCAGTAGCTCTGCCTCCTGCACACGAAGTCTGATTACTAGTTGAGTGAACTGCAGTTGTATTTATTAAAATAAATAATTCCAAGTTAAATTGCAATCTTCCTGAACCTGTGAAAAACAATGTAGAGGCTAAGGTATGGCTGTCTGTGCTAGAGAACTCAGGATATATTCTCCTTAGGACCACATGGATGATGTATAGAAAGAATTAATGCATTTCTGAGATGAGATTGTGAAGAGGGGGCTATGTTAGCTACTCAATTTGCTTCCACTTCATGAATGTAATGCTCATGATTGACTCTTGAAAAGGCAACAGCATAAATAGAAACACAGGAACTAAAATATTCTTCCTGGAACCTATACAAGTACAGTAGCATAAAAAGGGGGTTAGTATCTTTTTATGATTTGAAATTAGTATAATAGGTATTTTCAAACAGGATGATCTGGAAATGTTTGTTTAAAATGCCAATTTAGAAAGCCATTTATGTAAGTACTGTAATTGCACTGTGGTTCTGCATGATAAACACACACTGTTCTGTGCAGGCAATTTGAAAGGGTGAAAAGAAACTCTTTCCCTGCCAACCTAATTTCTTTTGAGAATTTATTTTTCATGCTGTGTAGGTCTCCAAATTTGAAGGAGAAGTCTAGCTAAAATAATGAAGCTGAACAAGACTGTCATCCAGTATTTCAGTTCCAGTTTTAGAAACTAAGCAGCTAATGCTAATGGGATTAAGTGTTAGCCCACTGGCACACTTGGTGCTTGTGACACCGGACGATCTAACGAGCCCATGGCACTATGAAGTTAAATAAATTACATAGAGCTTAAAGTAGCAGCTGCCCTGCCCATCTTCTTTATCTAGAGGTTATTTATTCCTCTCAGGAGGCACAAATCATGCAATTTTCATAGTCATAGCTGAGACCTGGACTCCTAACCATGTCATCCAGCTGAGCAATACGCAGCTGCTTGCTTTGTGCATGCAGCACATCATCTCAGAGACATTTATGGATGTCCCCTTTCCTTGTGTCTTCTAACAATGAGAGAATTACTTTGATCTCTCTATTTCTCTGGAGTTACATATAGAAATAAGAAAAGTTAATAAAATCCCACTGAAGTGAACTGATGATGGACAGGACGTAAATTGATCATAGCTTAACAGACACTAATTCTCCATGATTATATAAACAGATTGGTTATCTACTGATGTTCCTAACTGAGGATTTAAAAGACAAGCTACTATTTGCTTAACATTTGAGAAAACGTGCACAGATGTCTAAGTGCACCTTAATAAATGGCATTCTGATTTTGATGTGATTCATTACCTTGGTTAGATGGGAAGGTGGTAGAGAAAGCACTCCAATAGAACTGTTATGTCTACAGCCTTAATCCAGTTTGCAAGTCCAGTCACACCAACCACATCCACATTAAAATAATAGGTAGTGTCAATCGTGTTTCTGCTCTGGCCATGAATAACCACTGCCATGGATTAAAGGGTCAAAAGGACTAGGAAAATCTTTTCCTTTCTAAAATATCCATGAGGGTCTCTTCAGGAGCTCACTACAGATTTGTAACATTCTGTGTATGTGTGGGTAAGCCACTCACTACATGAATAATTCTTAGAATTAAAGCTTCTGAGCAGGATAAGAGAAATTCAGTTGTTTCCTGCTGATGGGGTGTTTTCCTGCGGAAAAAAAAAAAAAAAAAAGAAAATAATTTAGAAATCAGTGCAGAAACAGGAAAGAGAAATTACAGACAACATTGTGTATCTGTGTGGATCTCTAGGACATACTTTCCTTAGTTTAGTTTACTTATGATCTCCTCTCTTACTTTTTCTTCATGGTTCTGAATGTGTGAAATAGTAAAATGAATGTGCTAAGGAAAGAATAGTAGTTTGCAGGGTCCAGTTTTGCAGAAACTTTTCAGGTACTACCACTATCGTGATCGCAACTGGAAAGGGCTGCATGACTTACAAACAACAAATTTTGTAGTTCTCAAAAAATCACTGAAGCTCACTGCTGAGATGCACTGCTGAGCTTTTCTGTTCTGAAGCTGTGGATAAAAACCAAACATAATGCCTGGCTGTGCAGCTTATTCTGGCACAGATGAGGCTGAGATTTCTCTCTGTGTATAGGAAAACATGTCTAATGATATATTTGTCTCAGGAAAAAAAAAAAAAAAGAACTTTAAAAAACACACGGTATAAATGTATTGGTTCAGGATCTGATTTTTACTCACTCCCAACCTACTTACACCTATGTAGAGTGGATCTGCAACCACACATACTCTCATTCTCTGTACAGTTTGTGTACTCATCTAAGTTACTGTAAAAAATAACTAGATTCAGCTTACAGGTCTTTAACTAGAGTCACCATTTAGGCTGATAGCTGATAGAGAATCCTGTTTTTATCATGACCATAGAAAACAGCCTCAAGTATTATAAAAGGGTAATTAGTTGCATGCAGAGACTTAGGATAATATCTTTTACTGATCTTGCCCTTCATGATAGATGTAAGTAGATGCAAAGAAATTCAGTGTCTTGCATAAGACGTGATTAATCAGTTGCCATTAGAAACAAAAGCCACTGTGTCACTCAAAGGTCTTGTCTGGACACTGAGAGTAAAGGTAAGACAAACAGCATGTGAAATTAGGGACATCAGAAACATGTACAGACAGTGCATATGCAGTACCCCAACATCTCTAGGAAATTATCTAGGAATGCCTTTCCCTGCCCTAAAGAGCTTCACTAGAGAAACACGTGGCAATAAGCTAAAATACCAAAAGAAGATTAAAAGAATCCACTCCTTGGAGTAAGAAATTTTCTCTTGATCCAGGGAATTATGAGAGTACCTTGAACCAGCGTGGTGCAGATGAATGTAGCTTGATCTACTCTGTAACAGCAACCTCTGCTGACCCATATCAGGCTGTCTTACACGCCCCTGTAGTTTGACAGCTCCAGCCCCCTTTCTGCTTGCACTCCAGTGATGATTTTCTTCCTTGTGGGCGGCAATTAGCTCTCCATCCATGTCATTTTTGTAGTGTTATTCATAAGGTTTTGCATGAACCCAACATTGTACACGCAAAATTTAGAGGAGCATTTCCCCAACTTCTTATGAATGCCTGAATAGAGACTGGCAGTCCTTTCTTCTTCTGGTGATGACCACAGACAGGTGGTATGACCTATATGACCATATGATCTCTGATAGTAGGATTTTTTTTTATTAAACACACTCTACCATTCAGTGTACTTTAGTTCCCCTCTTTGGAAGGAAACCAAGGGAAAAAAACCCCAACCAAAACGGAACAAAACTCCATGTCAATTAAGCAATTAGTCACAGATCAGAAACATGTTCAAGGGATGTTAGAGAACAAGTTCTAGATCAAAAATCATTCATCTAAACAATTCCACAAGTACTCAGAAATCAGGCCAAGTTTGCAAATAGTTTGCAAACTGAACGACTCAGTAAAAAGTTCACTGGATAAGATTTTTGCAGGGAATGCTTTGACTACTGGAAGGCATCCTGCTAGATCCACCACACATGCTGAATTTCTCAGCCCTTCAGCCAGATCTTTGAGCCTTAAATCCCCCAGATGGCAGTCTGAACTCATCCTCTGAGGCGGCAGATTTGCTCTGCTGACATTCAGGTTTTCTCTCATTAAGGATCATGAAGATTAGGCATCCTTTCTTCTCTACAGCTCTCCCTGATAGTACTCTTAGATCTGTTACATCAAAGTCTCACTGAAATGAATAAAGACATTGAAAAGATGAACTTCAAATACAGAAAATGAGTACTTTTTGCCTTGATTGATAGCATAGTAGCAAAGCAGGAATGATACAGAATCTATGGATATGTCAGCAGTATTCTTAACAATACCAAAACCAAAAGAGAAGTCCCTAACTTTTAAGAACATCTCTAGAGAGGACTACCTTATGTGGTGAAAACCCACGTATATAATATATTACTGAATCAACCAATTATTTTTTAAAGTACTTCAGAGATATGAATTATGTAGGAAATCCACCCAGCTGGACTCTGTCACTGAACAACTCTATGAAATTTAACTATTTTGCTTTATTTAAAACTCTAGGTAGTATCTGAAAATTGTCTGAAGATATATTTGTGAACTAAGATTTCTAAAAATTTACTGCAGACATCTGAAAGCAAGAGATAAATAGAACAAATGATTGATACCCACTACATGTAAAGCTCTGTTGATGAAAAGCAATCACCTTTACTTATTTCTCTCAGCTTTTGTTTCCAGTGTTCTGAACCCAAGGAGAGTATTAAGTTTGTTCATGTTCATTCACAAATTAATCATAACAAAGAGTTCTTGGTCTGTAAATTTTCCAGTCTAAATACTCAGTATTGGAATTCTTATTCATATTGATGTGTCATAACTAGACCAGAAGTTCAGTGAAGTACACATACATTATATGACTGGTGGGGGTGTAACCTTAGAATCACAGTATAGTACAGGGATTTTTTTGACAGTATTCTTCAATATTTGCATACTTTTTTCCTAAGACTACTTAAGCCTGTGAAATAGTTTGCTGAAATAGTCATGAAAAGTGAACATAGATGGGAATAACTACTATTGCAGTGAACTAAGGACAAAACATTCATATGCTCAGAAAAACTTCTATAGGTTTTGCTTGGCCTTTATATCTCTAGAATAAAAATATCAAGCCAAATAGCCAATGTGCTTTTTACATGGAATGCTATGATCCAGATTCTGAGGTCTAGGAACTCAGACAATACAAAAGAATGAAAATTGGCCATGCTTAGTTGGCACAAAACATCCTAGTGGAAGAAATTTCTTTATGGGCTATGCATGAATGCTTAGTGATATTGTTAGAGTTACAAAAAAAAAAGTATGGTGAGTCCCCAGTCACTGTGCAGTCACCTGAGGCTGCTGTAAGCTTAATGTCATGTAAGCCAGGGTGGCTCAATGAATCAATGGAGGTAAAAATTTCCCAGGACAAAAAACTGAACTACTAAATTCCTTTTCCTTCCATCCTAGTAGAGCTGACTATGCAGCTGTGTTTAAATCAGGACCAACAAGAGGCAGAGATGGAAGGTTCCATGGCAGCACTTTTTGTTCACTTTTTTCTATTATGGTAGTGTCCTTGAAGACCCCTAGACTGGAGCTTTGCTAGGTGGTGCACAACCATAGGGACAATGCTTGTCCTGAAGAACACCTAATTCTCTATTTATTTCTTCCACTTTTACCACACATCATTTCCTCTTTCCTTCCAAAACTCCCTTTTCTGCTTGGACACTCTCTGTTCTCTCATGCAAATCACAGCTGTCTTTTTTTTTCTTTTTTTTTTCCTTTCTTCTCCTTGTTCTTCAACTGTATCTTGTCTTCATCAAAACTAATTTAGTTAATTCTTCATTTTCAAACCAGGCTACTGTGCCTGGTCCACAGTTGCTTAGCAACAGCTCCCCTCCACAGGCAAAGATAAGGGCAGGCAAGGATGTTAGCCTGCAAGTCTAGTCCAGAAAGGTGAGAAAAAGCAGGAGCAAGGCAGATTGTCTGTCTCTGGGCTGTGATGCTGCACATCATACTGCTATCCACTGACAGATATGTCAGAGTGGCAGGGTTTGCTTTCATTTCTAGAACGGATTTTCCAAATAAAACATCCTGTCTCAGCACAGGATAGGAATGAAGTACACACAACACGTTCTGATTGCATGTATACATGATCTAAACATTCTATTATTAAGCACTAGGCACAGGTTACAACTAATCAATTCTCAGTACTTACAACTTCACATAAGTCTGATGTGTATTAGGGAGGAATGCAGGTAATTTAAATAGACAGAATTTAGGGGACTAAGCATTGATATATCAAACCAGTAGGTCTGGCATCTTCAAGAGGAATATGAACAATTTATGGTACCGATCTCTTCTCTCCTAAGACTGACTTCCAAAAACACAGAGGAAACTGTGGAAGAAAACTTTGGGGACTTTCACCATCCACTATAAATATTTGCATGTGGGAATATACCTTGTTCCTTTGTTAAAACTGTGTTTAAGTCACATTGTTAGGTGAAAATCAAGAAATGAAAAAGATAAGGCTCTGAAGGAGCAGCATCAATCACAAATACTCAATGAGTTAAAAAGATCCACATTATCTTAAAAATCTTATTACTTGAAAAACACGGACTTGTAATACGAGTTTAGGTTATCTATAGATTGGGTGAAAGTATTCTTGTAGTTGAAGGCCAGGATAGCAAACACATCTCTCCAGAGAGCTTTGTGAATGAAATCTCAAGAATATTCAGGTCAAGACTCTCATTTTCATGCCTTCCACACCTGCAAAGAATGAGTTTTGAGTGAGGCACAGTCAGAATTCTTTTAAGCCTTACAGGCTGTTGTAGATAAATGTCAGCTGGACCTGCCTGCAGTGGCCCACCTAAGTATGCAGGGAGGAAACGAGGTTGCTTTAATCCGTGTGCGTGCCACTTGACAAGGAAAAGGATTGGGGAGCCCCCAGGAATGCTGTCACATCCTTGCTGGTGGCACTGGGAAGAAGGATGTTGCACAGGGTAGAGAGCCTGGCAGGGCAGAATGTCCCAGCTGTGCCATGCTCAGGCTGCTGCTGCTGCTGCTGGGTGGCAGCTGGCCGGCAGCCCTCTGTGCTGCAGGGCTGCTCTCTGAGCAAAGCCTCTTTCTTGCAGCCTGATCCCAACCAAGGGCCAGCTATGGCCCCATCTGGAAATGGAGGGAGACTGTGCTGCTCAGAGTTTTGGAAGGAAAGGCAATCTTGTGCTCGAGCTGAGTTGGGCTTGCTTTTCCCCTGAGTGTCATCCTGCAGGGTGTGGCACCTGGAGAGAGGATGTCACCTGGACAAGCAAGGACACCATCTAGGTGGCAGCCACTGGACACAGTTCTGCAGGGACACAGCTTGCAGAAGGGCAGGCCATGGTTTGGGACAGGCTGTCCCGCTGACACGCCAACTCCCAGGAGCCTGCGAGCTGGAGCCCCAGTTGCAGCTGCCGGCTCCTTCCTTGCCTGTCCTGCTGCATCCCTCAGCACCGGCTGACAGCAGGGCGGGGCAGGCTGTGGGAGCACTGGCCTGATGGTCTCCACTGATGGCCTTTTGCTCTTTTTCTTTGCAGCAGGAGGGATCAGCAGCAGCAGCAGCAGCAGCAGCAGCAGCAGGAGGTGGCTGCCCTCGCCCTTTGCTCTGCGGCAGAGCCCACCTGAAGCTGCCCAGGCACCAGGGCAAGTGGGCTCTGGCTGCAGCAGGGTGCTCTTTGGGCAGCCCCTGGCAGCCCTCTGTGGGGAGGAGGGCACGCTGCCCCGGCCCATCCAGGTAAGGCAGCCTGCACAGGGCATCCCCATCCCTCCCTCCCTCCCTCCAGTTGCTCCAGAGCCACTGTCCCCAGGGACGCTGGCATGGGAGGTTGGGCTCCTCCTCAGTGGCTCAGGGGACTGGGCTCAGCCACTTTTAGGGAGAAGGGACCCACCCAGTGTGGGGCAGAGCTCTGGGCCTGGCCACTGCTCTTGGAAAGCAGCCTCTCAGACAAGTCCGTGCCCTCCTGCATCTCCTGCAGGAGCTGCTGCTTGTCCTGCACCAGCGAGGACCGGCCACAGAGGGCATCTTCAGGAGATGCTGCAGCACAACAGCCCTTCAGGAGCTGCGGGAGGCCCTGGACCAGGGCATGGATGTGGACATGGGAAGCCAGCCTGAACTGCATGTCGGAGCTGCAGCTGCAACGGCTCCTGGGTAGGCTGGAACCTTGCAAGGCTCACCGGGAGCCCTTGGCATCACAGGACTTCGTCTGAAGCATCCCCTCCAAGCTCCTCATCACAGAGCTCTACGAGGACTGGGTGGCAGCGATGCAGATGGCCAGCAGGGAGCAAAAGATCTGTGAGCTCAAAGGGTAAGTGTGATCAGCAGCCTGCCTCTCAAGCAGGGGCTGGGAGAAGGCTGGGACTTGCCTGAAAGGGGACAGTGTCCTTCAAACGCTGTTTTTTTGGGTAGCTCACTGTTGCTGGAATAGGGTCAGAGTGCAAGGAGATGGACAGAGAGCCTTCCCTTGCATGGGCTTGGCTGAAATCGGAAGCAGGGAGGCAGCATGTGCTTCCCTGCTCAAGTGCAGAGCCCTGAGTGCTGGCTGAGAGCACCNGTTCAGGTGCAGACCCCTGAGTGCTGGCTGAGAGCGCCTGCAAAGCTGCCCAACACAGCCACTGGCTGCCCCCTGCCTCGTGCCAGCTTTGGGGGCGGCCGTGGGCAACACGTGCTTGATGAGCGTTGCCTTCCTGTTCCCTCAGGGTGGCCAAGAAGGTGCCGGCAGCCAATCTCCTCCTCCTCCACCAGCTGCTCTCCCTGCTCCAGCATATCGGCCAGCATGAGAGCACCAGCAGAATGACCTCCAGCAGCCTGGCCATCTGCCTGGGGCCCACCTTGCTGAGCCCACCCAAGGAGGAGCTGCTCCCGCTGGAGGCTGCGCTGGCAGCGAGCGAGCAGGTAATGCTGTGTGGATTGGCTGGCTGCAGCCTCCCCAGCCCATGCCAGCTGGGCTGCCCAGAGCGCCCTGGCAGCCCCCTGTCTCCAGCAAAGGCTCAGGGGGAGGCTGCCTGCAAGAGCTGCCCCACAGCCTTCTGGCCAGGGGCAGGGCTCAGAGGGATGGCAAAGGCTGCCTGACACGCTTT